>VDFB02361864.1:61166-106552 GCA_007258455.2 Sequoia sempervirens
TCTAAATTTTTTAAAATCTTCCAAAAACTAGAATTTGCATTATAACTCTTAGAGATTTGAAACCACTCTCAAACATTCTAAAACTATATACATGAAATATAACTTAAATTATAAGAAAGTAAATGTCCATATGTAAATGTTTTTTTCATGTATATAGTTTTGATGTAGAGGAAGGACAAAGCTTAACAAAACTTGACTATTTCAAAGCACTCCCTTAAGAACTTCATAGGCAACAACATATGGGGCATCTTAGTACACCTTGTCACAATTTTTCACTTGGTATTTAGGCTCAAAATATCTTGAACATGATCTTGGAAACTTCTATGTGGTAATGACCCAACAATACAACAACTTGTTGACTTACAACTTTTGTATTGATACACCTAGTAGAGACAACTTCACTGGATTAAGAAACAATAAGAATAAATGGTCTTTTAACACTTAACCACTGATGTGGGAATCCTTACACCTTTAATAGGTATGTAGGACCTTCTATGACCCCTTCCCAACAAATTATATGGATAAACAACGCCTTAGAATTGGATTTGTTCAACCTTCAATTGTTGCCCCAACACTGTCACACATAGTCCTTATAGGAGAGACTTTGCATTTTGTCAAATAATTGCCAAGAAGGCACAAAAACTCTTTGAATAGGTCTATAAGACCTTCCTACACACTCTCCAAACCTCCTCCAAACACAAAACACAAAAAATATTGCATTGATAGCACACAAACTACCTTTCATAAATTTCATAGTCTAATACATTCAAAATATTAGACTTGCAAACCTATGGAAGTATGTGCAAACTTCAAGATGGGCCCTTGCAATCTTGGAACAAGGTAAAGTACATTAAAACAAGCATTTCTGCACATCGTGGTGGTTTTCCACAAGTGGAAGGCCAAGTTACATCTTACAAAATACTTGATGAAATTCAATGCCACAAAAACCAAAAGAAAGAGGATTCACATGCCCACGTAGTACAATCAGTTTCAAATCACTAAATGGGCCATACATGTCATACAAGAAAGAAGAACTGACTAAAATGTTAGAAAAACTCAGAAAAAGCTAGCTTTCATTAACTCAAAACTACAATATCAGTTCTCCAACCAACTATTCAACTTTGGAAGGTGTATGCATGCATTTACAACCAATACCAAATCCTTGAAATGATTTCTTGCTTTGTTTGACTTTTCCAAAGTTGCATGACAACTTTTAGCAACATTTGGAAACTTTTCACTTTTTAAACAAAAAACCCAATTAATCATTCCAAAATGAATCCATATGATTCCAAATGGTCATAAATAACCTTATTGAACACCAAAACACACAAACAACCTAAGAATCAAACATAACAAAAAGTAAGCTAAATGAGGATCTTGATGCCCCTACACTGGTTTGCTTGGCAGAGAAAGAGAAAATGAAAGAGTTTAGATAAATGCATTCCAAAAGTCATGAATGATATTCATTGCAAAATTCAAACCATTTGGCGAGAACCAAATTTGGCACTCTCCAAATTCAACGAGCACAATATGGCTTGTTACATTTTTTTTTGCAATTTGGTACCATTTTTGTGTCATAGATTGGTGCACACACCTACTCCTCTAAACATATTACTCATTGGGTTAATTGTTGTTTTGTTTCTTTTTATATTTTTTATCAGTTTTCTATTGAAGTCGTTTAATTGTTAGCTCATTGTCTTTAAATATATTTTTCATTTCAAATTAATATATGGTTTTTACTATTACTATCATATTTGTAACTCCTAACCTCAAGCTTTAAATATATTCCCAAAACAATTATCAATTCATAAAGTTCACATTACCTTACAAGGAGACAATGCCTCTTGGGGGACAAACTACTATCAAGCTTTTATTGTTGGAGCACTACTGGGATGGGTGACCTCCCGGGAAGGCCTGGTGCTTCACCTCTATGAGCATAACCTAGATGCAATGAGTGCTAAGTTTACCATTCATTATCATGAGAGGTGGGTTCTTATGAACCACTACTCATGAAACATGGGTCAATGAGTTTGACTCAAAAACCACACGGTTGAATCCTGATAGCAATATCATAATTTGACACGCTGTGGAAAATACCTCCTACTTATCAATTGATGAGATAAAGGGGATCTATAATGAATGGTTCATAAGGCACAACACTTGTTGAAGGTTTTGCAAATGGGGTTGCAAGCTAAGTTGGATTAACCTTGGGGAAAACTCGGTGGTTAAGCACGCTTGAGTTGGAGCAATACTGGGATGGGTGACCTCTTAGGAAGGCCCATTGCTTCACCTCTGTGAGCATCACCTAGATGTAATGAGTGCTAAGTGGACCATTCATTATCATAAGAGATGGGTTTTTGTGAACCACTACTCATGAAACATGGGTCAATGAGTTTGACTCAAAAACTACACGGTTGAATCCCGATAGCAATATCATAATTTGACATGTGGAAAATACCTCCTAAATATAAATTTTAGTGATCACTTATGTGATGTAGGAAAAGTGATCCTAGATCCAAAAAAGATTAAACTCTTTTCACTTAACATCACATTTGGACACAAGACCAACTATGGTTTATGATTAGCTTCCTTCCATAATGGAGAGCCAATGTTATTGGATCTTGTGTTTATTTTTGTGTTGTGGGGATGATAAATTTGATATGTTTTAACAATCCTATTTAAAATGCAACCCTCAATTTGAAAATTTAATTTATTACACAAACAAAAAATGACAATCACACAACTTTAGATTTGAGCGATGGAGATAGAGATGAACTTGTGTTGTAAATTTGAGGCTGAATTGGGAGGAAAAAGTAGTATGGTGCCCTATACCAAGATGTTTTCTTAGATCCAAAAACTCTAAGATGTGAGTTACAATTTGGTTTATGTTTCCTGTGACTTTCAGCTAATGAGACTTTTGTATTTGATCTGAACACATAAAAAGAGGGGGAAAGGTTGTGTTGTATACCAGCTTGCCTTTAATTCAAACCCCATTTTGGTATTTCTACCTCCACATACAAAAATTGATGATGATCAAGAGGGAATTACCCTAGAGTGAGCAAAGGAAAAAACAACAATAATTAACTAAAATGATAAATGACAATGTTACCTTGACGTGAAATCCTTGATGAAGTGATACCACACCACAAGTTGCCACAATTGTTGATTGATGGATGCCTTGATTGCTTGATCGACCTAGACAAAAGGTTAGCTCCCAAAATACAATAGCTTCTTGTAGATAGCATGTAGAGGATAACTTAATACATCTTCATAATTTGATCATAATAGCCCCTTCTTCATAATCATCTCTTTCTCTAATGTTCAAATGAAAATAAAACTTACTTATATGTGCATTCCAATTAATATTTTTTAATATAGACCAACTTGGGATCTTTTAAAACCACCAAATTTAATTTTGAGTTAGGACGCCCTTAAGGTCAAGGGACCCCCCACTCCTAACTAAGTTATTTGGCACCAAATTTGTCAGGAAATTAGGGAATTTAATACTATTTTATAATCTATCCCCCAAAAAAGTAAATTATTATTATAATTAATGTTGTAGGAAAAATAGTACGCTCAAAGAAGAAGAACCTATAGATGAGTTGTAACAAGAGATTGAAGTTTGATTTTGAGTAGCTACTTCCTAGTATAGGGTGCCTAGCACCCCTATCTGTTGAAATGTGCAAGACAACTAAGAGGGGGGGTGAATTAGTTGTCATCAAACTCAATCTCAAATCACAAACACTTATCAACTTCACAACCACTCTAATATGTTTTTAAGTATGAACATGAAATGCAGATAACAAAAAGCAATATCAACACAAGAGACACTAGATTTACATGGAAAACCCAATAAGGGAAAAACCACTATGAGGATTAACTCACAATGTAAAGTAATTCCAAAACTGAATACAAAGAGGCTCACTACAAAGGGATTACTTCTCAAAATATAAGACTGACTTCCTATAGAAAGGACTCACTGTTGAACAAGGAGGATCACTACCTATAGATACAAAAGATCCATCACAACAAGTTACACACATCCATAGCCTTGACCAAAAGATTGCAGACACCATCAGCTCACTACTTTCAGGAATCTGGAATATTAAAGTACTACTTCCTCAACTCTTTTTCGCACAACTCTACTTCAAAAAATTGTAGCTCATTTGATTGATCTATTCACAACATCTCAACTTGTATTTATATTGTTGGTTTGAAAATCAAAAAAATGCTAGGATCTAAAAGATAGCCAAACTTTATGCTCAACCCTAACACTGGACTTGGCCATCATAATAGGAAATAAGAAATTTCCCCTTCACTTCAGGCTTTTCAGGACCTAGGCAGGTAAACCTTGGTAATACTCTTGAATTCTGATACATTTCAGCAGAGTATTATATTTAAGCAGATTGCTCTCAAAATATTTAATCAGAATACAAATGATTCAAATCCAGAACTAACTTAATTATAATTCCATATCACCTAATCATCCTTGAGTGTAAATGTAATGTAAAATTTTCACCTAACAACAAGAGGGTATAGAAGGACTTTGATAATTTGATTTATTTCTGGAAAAAAATCAAGCCTCCAATAGACCAGTGCCTAATCCTGAATCATAGAGTCAAACATGAAACCATAGTAGAAATAATATGAACGAATGGAACTCAATTAGTGCATTCCAAGATGTTAATGCCTTACATTAACAAATTTACTAATATTGTCATTCAAACTCTTCTTACAAATCCAATTTGTGCACCCAAAACCACAAACATTTACTAAAAGCTTTTAATTCTTCCCTTGGAAGAAAACCATATATAAACATTACTATCACATAAAACATTGTGAAGACAAATTTCAAATACCCTTGATATTCTGAAATTTGTATGGACTTGAATACAAAACTTGATATTATAACTGTTTGAACAGAGAGATTTAACTCTTTCCTTGAAAGAGACCAGTGAGCAAACAATACATTTATAGAAGACTTGTAAAGTTGAATCAAAACCTCCTTAAGGTATTCAATTCATATAACCAAAACTGTACAAAACTGGAGACAATCTCATGGCAATAGCATTGTAATTCCAAACATTGATTCACTTATTCATAAAACCAAACTATTGTATCAACATTTCTAATCTGCAACCTAAAACTCAACACTACCCTATTTACAAGCTTGGAAAAATAAAAAAAAATTGAACCTATACAAGAGAGTAATGAGGAGAATAAATAGAAGAAGAAAGAGCTCCATATTTAATCTACTTTTGCCACATGTCTTCTTCAAACCTGATTTTCTTCTACCATCTATCCTTTCTCTCTCCTCTCTCTGCAACTGAAAAATACTTCCCTTGATCTGCACATTTCCCCTTTTGCTCTAACTGAAAAATATTCCCATCATATCCATATTCTCTCACATGCATCCACTCTGGCATATATACTAATTGTCACCACACCATCTGGCAAAAATCTCTATCCATTTGTGCCTTGACAAGGGTCAATGGTTCATTTCGCAACTCCTTTGTTGATACTGGCATGAAGATTTTCTTTCATGGATGTCACGGCATTGCAACTATTCCATTTGACAAAACTTCACCTCTACAATATTATCTTACTAGCTCTTATGAGTAATATTTGTTGGGAAATTCATTTTTTTTATAAACTATTCCAATAAGCTTAATTTTTGCATATTTTACAACCCTTGCAACTATGACATTTGACAAAACCCTTATATGCTTTGATAGTTTCAAAAGCCCCTTTTTCAAATTTGTTTTATGCTTGACTTGTAATCATTGTAACCAAGAAAAAAATGTTTCTACGAGGTATTTCAAGGAATTCACATGCCGTGTCAATGCTTCCACATTTTACTAAAAAATCGATACACTATTCCAAGCCCCCATTTTGCACTGAGAAAGGTTGTGGTCTTTGGTTTTACGATTGCCAGTAGCATTTGCTAAAATTCCTTTGTCATGCATGCTTTGACGAATGTCCATAACCTATTCAAAAGGTCCCACATATTGGCATAGATGTGGGGTATGCTGGGAGGATGTTGGTAGAGGGTTGTAGAATTTGGTATTATAATCTCACCATTTGATTTCTCCTTTTAATTAAAGATTCTAAAGCCATTTCATAAAATTTGCAATGTGTATCATCACAGCTCCCTCATTAACATAGGTAAGGGAGGTGGAAAAAAATGTGGAAGATTACTTTACATCTATTGTTGTATTGATTTATAATTTCAAAATCCTTTTAGCAAATCCCCTCTATTTCCAAACCACCATTTATCGCACCCTCACAAATATAGTGCAAAGAAAAAAACATCAACCAATGATAGGTGATAGGGATGAATAGAATATCATGCATCACCAATGAAAAGAGGAGAGAACAAAACAAATCAGCGACATGTGATATACGTTACACCATCGCTAATTCTATTCAAGCAAAGCCTAAGCCATTTAAACATTAGAACACAAGGACATTTTTCAATTTTTGCCATGGTGTAAACAAAGCAATTTCATTGTGGGCATAAAAAACACTTCAAATCTGATTATGAGAGTGTGAAACCAAGCAAGTTTACTCACTTATGATACATAAGTGTGACCACCAATTAACAACTAACGACAATTAGCATATCTCAACTTATCATTTACCGAAGTAGGCCACTTAAGAAATTTTCAGTGGTATCTCTAAGTGTTGCAACTAATTTCCATTCATAGTCACTTCAAATTTCTGCCAAATTTGAAGGTGCCAAAAGTGGCTCTTTCTAGGGATGTATGCCCCTTGTGGGCATAGCAAGGATCCAAATCTCTTGGAGCATACCAAGTGCCTACTCCATTGGGCATTCTAAACTACTCCTTTTTGCAAAATAGGAACTCATTTTTCAAACTTCATTTGGAGGCCCTAGGCCCCCAAAAAGGTAAAACCAAAACCTTCCTTTTTCAAATATCTAATTTTCATCACATAACAATTTGATCAATTTGAGTATATTACTGAGAATAATCTGATCATAAACATTACCATTGGCAATTCTCATAACTTCTTTTAGCATAATATTGCCAGTGTAATCTCCATCATTTTGCATTGTATAACCAAACATGAACTAAAAACTTTCATCCTCACATGACACATATGGGTTATGTTCATTATATAAAACATGTTCATATTGAAACTAAAATTGATTGTTAGTCATTTCATTTTCATGCTCCATCAAAATACCTCCCAACTAAGTTGGGAACTGAAAACATTCATACTCTTCCAGGTAGCTGGCAACTTGTCATTCAACCTTATCTGCAACACCTATATCAAATGTAAAAATTTCATAGGAATTACCCTCAAGGAACTCATCAATATGTTTCTTTGTTAGCTCAAGACCACATTCTGACCTTGTGTCAGATGCATCATCAAAATCCTCAACAAAGAGTGGATTATCTTTGTACCAATAAGGATCATCATTTCTCATCTCTAGTGAAGATGGAGGCTCATCAAATAAGGGGTTTTCCATTGCATTTATCTTTGACATAAATATTTCTACCTCCTCCACATGGAGTTCCAAATATTCACTAGCATCATTGTATTCTAAATCATTACAATCATTGGAAAAGTATAAAGAAATATTTTCAACTTCATATTCATCACCAGTGGTTGACATCTCTAACTCATATTCTGAAAACACTTCATAAGAAAATTGTTCCTTCTCAAAAAAACATGCATTCCCATAATTATCAACATATTTCTCATCTGCAACAAATGATCATATCTCTTCTTCATGAGGACAATCACATTCAATAGAGATTTGACCATATGCAACAGCATCATCATTAATACAACAAGAGGATTCATCAACATTGCAACTATGTTGTGAATCTTTAGACTAAATGCTCAGTCTTATGTCATTCATGGGAGCATAGGTAGTGGACTCTTCAAAAGAACTAAAACCACACCTTTCATTTGCTTCATTGAGGTATACATTTTCAACCTTTTCTCTGCTATCTTCTTCTTCATGTGATATCTCACTACTTGACTCATATAGACCGAAAAAAATTATTATCATTACAAGTTGAAAATATGATAGTTTCTTGATGATCATCTCTAATCTTTTAAAAAAGAGAAAAGTACTCACACACTTGATCAAGCCTAACCAGCTTCAACTCCTTTAGCAGAGCACTCAAACCTAGTTCATAAGATTCATAGAATAAATCAATGCACACTGAATGTTTAGGTTTGTGACACTCAAGATGTTGACAAAACAAGGACAGACAACTAAGAGGGGGGGTGAATTAGTTGTCACAAAATATTTAAACCTTTTCAAACTTTACTTAACTCAATCTCAGATCTGATGAATAAACAATAAACCATAAGCATTCAGCACATCAGAAACACAAAGAACACCAATATTTTTATGTGGAAACCCTGTTAGGGGAAAAACCACGGTGGATGTTAGTCCACAAGATTATACCCTATTAAAAGTATAATGAAAGAAATAATGTGGATGCACATGCATTCAGGCACACTGCCTAGAGCTCAATGCTCAAATACAAGAGAGCTCACTTCCCAACAATACACAACAATATGGATTAGATCCATAGAGTATGAATTGAGAAAATAGCTTCTACACAAGTGTTATTACGGTTCCAGTTAAGCGCAGAAAACCTTCTTCAAACTTCGCTCAAACTTCTTCTCACTCTGCTCTGCAATCAAATTATTTGGACACTAATTTCACATTTTCACTTTCTCTAGCATACATTCTCTCTAATGCACACACTAACTTTGCTTAAAAAACCTCTCTTATATATCTGCAACAAGGAATTACATCAACAACCTAGTTGGCCAAAAATATGAAACATATTTTCAATGTTAGCCCAAATTTACAAATAAATTTTCATTGTGGATCAAACATCATCACCTAAGATCATTATAAGACCCAAAAAAATATCCTCAAGCATTCCAAACATTCAAATGTTAAATCTCCAAGGATCTATAACACGCTACAACCACCATGTTGACCAAGAACACAAAAACCAAACATACCGAGGAAAATCTTCAACCACGAGCACACCAATCAACACAGACATACAAAAAGAATAGAGAATGATCTAGAAACATCCATGAACACCAAAAAATAACTGAGAAACATCTTACAGCAACCAGAATTATACCAACTTTAATCAAGAACACTAACAGAGACCACAAAAACACTATCAAAATACAGATCTTCATAATTTGAACAAATCTTTACGCGGAACTCTTAAACTTCTGGTGGATGGAATAGATATACTCAAAAATAAACCCTTTAGTCCACATCTATTGATCTTCAATGTACATAATAAGACACCTTCATGACCTTCACAGTTCCACTGGGAACCTACAATACTTTATTTTACAATTTTCTCAATATCCTCGACATATACAACCTTCAATACATCAAATGCTAATAGTGTTGACACCAATGGCAACCACATATCAACAGCACAATCACAATATCCAACAATCTCCCCCTTTGGCATTGATGGCAACACAAAAACACCATGAACCCAACTCTCAATCAACACTTACTCCTCCTTAGATTCTGACTCTTTTCCTTAATTTCTCTTCTCCCCCTAAATTATTTTTCACATTGCTCTTCACCTCCTTTGACATCAATGGAAAGGATAAGAATTATCTTTCCACATACAAGCTCTGAACCACATATCTACACTTCTAACTACTCCCCCTAAGTAGCAACCATGAAAACATTAATCTGGATTAGGAAATATCTATGAAGCCCACAGATTGATGAAAGAAAAATGCATATTTAGTTCAAATTAGGGGGGGTAATCACCCCTACCATCCCTCTGAGATACTCAAAATTATCCTTTGGAAATGGCTTGGTGAAAATGTCTGCAATACGTTCTTTGGTAGGTACATACTCCAGTCTAACTTCTTTCTCACTCACTTTTTCTCTTAAGAAGTGAAACTTGATTGATATATGCTTGGTCTTAGAGTGTAGCACCAAATTCTTTGATATGTTTATTGCACTTGAGTTGTCACAGTATATAGCAATAGGTTCATCATATACTACTCTGATATCTTTCAACATCTATTTCATCCACATCACCTAAGTACATTTGATTGCAACAACAATATACTCTGCCTCAGCAGTAGATAGTTATATGGAATTTTTCTTTTTTCCCAACCAACACACCAACTTCTTCCCTAGGAAGAAAGCACCACCATTAGTACTATTTTTGTCATCAACATCTCCTGCCCAATCCACATTAGTATATGCATTTAAAGTAAGATCATCATCCTTAGGATACCAAAGCCCAAAATCAACTATTCATTTCAGATACCTGAAGATTCTCTTAACAATAGTCACATGAGACTCTTTTGGATCAGCCTGAAATCTAGCAACCATACATACAACATTCATAATGCCTGGTCTAGTCTAAGTTAAGTAGAGAAATCCACCAATCATCAACCTATATCTTGTTTGATTTTCCTTAGGAGAATCACCATTTTGTGTCAACTTACATCTAGTTACCTTGGGAGTACCAATAGGTTTTGAGTCATCCATGCCAAACTTCTTCATCAATTCTCTCACATGTTTTGACTGGGATATGAAGATCCCCTTATCTAACTGAGTAACTTTCAATCCCAGAAATAACTTCATCTCTCCAATCATACTAATCTCAAATTCACTCTTCATTTCATTAGCAAACCTCATACATAGATTATCATCTCCTCCAAAAATAATGTCATCAACAAAGACCTCAATAATTAATTATTTATCATCATCCAATTTGAAATATAATTTGTTGTCAATAGTACTTTTATTGAATCCAAGCTTTAGTAAGTATTTGTCTAATTTAGCATACTAGGCTCTGGGGGCTTTCTTGAGTCCATACAAATCTTTCTTCAATCGACAAACCATGTCTTCTTTGTCATTCGGTTGAAATCTATCAGGTTGTTCAATATATACTTCTTATTCTAGCTCACCATTTAGAAATTTTGACTTCGCATCCATTTGAGAGACTTTATAGTTCTTGTATGAAGCATAACCAAGAAATAACCTTGCAGCTTCAATTCTAGCAACAGGGGAAAAATTTTCTTCAAAATCAATACCTTCCATTTGTGAATACCCTTTACATACTAGTCTTGCTTTAATCCGGACAACTTCACCTTGTTCATTCACTTTATTCTGAAAGACCCATTTAGTACCAATCACATTCTTGTCTTTTGGTCTAGGAACAAGTATCCATGTATCATTCTTTTCAATCTTCATTCCTTCATCGCTTCCATCCAGTGTTCATCATTGTAGGCTTCTTTGATGTCTTTAGGTTCAATCTTGGAAATTAGGCAATACTCTTTTGCAATCTTTCTTCTAGTTTGCACACCTTTATTCTTATCTCTTATAAATTGACTTTCAGAATGATTTATCTTTACATACCTCATATTTTCAGGATTCTCTCAAACCTTTTATTCTTCTATTCTTTCTTCTACACTTGTACTTTTCTTTGCTTCCTAACTATCTTGATTTATCAGAACAAATTGAAGTTGTCTTACTAGAACATATGGCACAATTTGGAGTTGATTTTATGTTTGAACATTCTTCCCTTTGTTTGTATTGTCTTCATCTGAATCATATCCACAATATCTAGATGATTTAGCAAAGTCCTCATCAACTCTGACATTTGCACTCTCAACCATTTTTCTTAATCTTTTGTTATAGCACCAGTAGGCCTTGCTTCTAGTAGAGTAACCTATAAAGATTCCTTCATCAATTCTTGCATCAAACTTTCCTATATCATCATCTCTCTTGATGTAACACTTGCTTCCAAAGATCTTGAAATATTTAACAGTAGGCTTATAACCAAACCATAGTTCAAAAGGAGTCTTATCAAAATTACCATTTACATTTACCCAGTTCAAATTATACACATAGTACTTACTACTTCACTCCAGTAGATGTGAGGCACATTTCCTTCAATCGTCATTGTTCTAGCAGCATCCAAAATTGTTCTATTCTTTCTCTCAGCAACAACATTCTTTTGAGGGGTTCAGGGAGCAGATAACTATCTTCTGATTCCATGTTGTTCATAGAAAGAATTAAACTCCCTAGAGGTGAACTCACCACCTTTGTTTGACCTTAAGCATTTGATTTTCAGACCTTTCTCATTTTCTGCCATAGCTTTGAAACTTTTGAACTTTTCTAATGCTTCACATTTTTCTCTTAAGAAAGTAACCCATATCATTCTAGAATAATCATCAATAAGAAGCATAAAGTACCTTTCACCATGGAGACTTCTGACTTTGGAGGGACCACTTAGATTAGTATGTACTAGCTCCAATAATCCATTTGAATGATGTTGTTTTCTCTAAAAAGAAACTCTAGTTTGTTTTCCCATTTGACACTCTTTGCAAACTGTGATAGCAAGCTACCGTAGCTTAGGTAGATCTCTTACTTCTTGAGTCGAACTTATTTTGAAAATGTTATCAAAATTCACATGACATAGCCTTCTATGCCATAACCAGCTTTCATCTATTTGAGCAATTAAAAAACTTTCACTGGCAGTATTCAGGTGAAAAATATTACCTTTTGTCTGTTTACCTAAGGAAATTACATTTCCAAAACTTCCATATATCCTACATCTTCCATCTTTGAAATGAAGATCATATACCTTTTCCACCATCTGTCCAACACTTAACAGGTTGTGCTTCAAGCCTTCAACATAAAGAACTTCATTAGTGTTATGCTTACCACAAAGACTAATAGATCCTCTACCACGAATCACACAAGTATTGTTATCTCCAAATTGTACAACTCCGATGTCATACTTCTCTAGACTTACAAATTTGCTTTTGTCACCAATCATATGATGTGAGCATTTGTTGTCAATGACCCACTCATCCTTTTCTTCAATTCAAGTTGCAAGAGCTTTCTCAGCTTTGGCAGATTCAGTAGCCATGGGACTATTTTCCTTGATAGCAATGAAAACCCAATCATCTTCATTTCCATTATCTTTATCAGACTCATCATCAGTCACACATTCTTCAGAAAAATATCATTTCTTTTGGAATCTAGATTTGTAAGGCTTATATATAGGAACTCTTTCAAGACACCTTGATGCAAAATGACCTATTTTACTACAAGAAAAACATTTGATAGGAAGCTTTCCTTTATACTTACATTTTCCTCTACCTTCTTTCTTCACAATCAATGCTTCCAACTCTTTTACCTCTCTTTCTTCATCTTCAAGTTGTTTCATTTCTTCCTCATACTTGAATGTCTTTCTAGAACTCTCTCCTAGATCATATCTTCGTTTGTTTCTTCCGAATATAGTAGCCTTGAATGCAGTTTCAGTCTTAGGAGCAGATTCACCAAATTCACTCAACTCAAAGGAAGCAAGTATACCAATCAGTGTATCCCTTGTCACATTTCTCAATGATCTGGTTTCTTCAATAGCATGATCCTTTTCTTTGTAGGAGGGAGGCAATGATTTGAGCAATTTAGCCACAATTTCTTCCTCATCTAGGGTACCACCAACACACCTAATACCCATCACTAGTTCATTTACTCTTTGCATAAAAGAAGAAATATTTTCATCTTCATCCATCCTAAAGTTTTGATACTTTCCTTTCAAACTCTGTAGCTTAGCCATCTTCACATGTACATCTCCTTCATACAAAGTTTCCAGCTTTTTCCACATCTCATGAGTTGTCTTCAGACCTAACACACTTGTCATTTTCAAAAATTTTAAAGCACTAAGCAAAGCTTCCATGGCCCTAAGATTATTCTCATCCTCTTTAATCTCATCAGTAGTGGAATGACCATTATGAGGAATAACATATTGATTCTTTGTAATTTTCCTAAAGGTTTCACCAGTACACTACAAATGACACTCCATCTGAGCTTTCCACAATGAGTAATTTGTTCCATCAAATCTAGGACTTTCCTTCTTGTATGATACCATCTCAGTTCACCTCAAGCTTTTAAACTTCTTCAAAGGAACCTGCTCTGATACCAATTGTTGGAAAAACAAGGACAAACAACTGAGAGGGGGGGTGAATCAGTTGTTATAGAATATTTAAACATTTTCAAACTTTACTTAACTCAATCTTAGATATAATGAATAAGCAATAAACCATAAACACTCAACACATCAGAAACATAGAGAACACCAAGATTTTTATATGGAAACCCTGTTAGGGGAGAAACCACGGTGGTTGTTAGTCCACAAGATTAGACCATGTTAAAAGTATAATGAAAGATATAATGGGAATGCACATGCATTCAAGAACACTACCTAGAGCTCACTGCTCAAATACAAGAGGGCTCACTACCCAAAAATACACAACAATATGGATTAGATCCATGGAGTATGAACTGAGAAAATAGCTTCTACACAAGCCTGATTACAGTTCCAGTTAAGCATAGAAAACCTTCTTCACACTTCGCTCAAACTTCTTCTCACTCTACTCTGGAATCAAATGATTTGGACACTAATTGCACATCTACAATTTCTCTAGCATACATTCACTCTAATGCACACACTAAATTCACTCAAACAAACACTCTTATAAATCCGTAACAAGGAATTACATCAACAACCTAGTCAGCCAGAAATATGAAACATAGTTTCAATGTCGGCCCAAATTTACAAATAAATTTTCAATGTGGATCAAACACCGTCACCTAATATCATGACAAGACCCAAAACAATATCCTCGAGTGTGCCAAACATTCAAATTTTAAATCTCCAAGGATCTGCAACACACTACAACCACCATGTTGGCCAACAACACAAAAACCAAACATACCAAGAAAAATCTTCAACCATGAGCACACCGATCAACGTGGACATACAACAAAAATAGAGAATGATCTAGAAACATCCATGAACACCAAGAAACAACAAAGAAACATCCTCAGCAATCAGAATTACTAGAATTATACCAACTTTAATCAAGAACACTGACATAGACCACAAAAACATTGTCAGAACACAAATCTTCATTATTTGAACAAAACTTCATGCAGACCTCTAAAAATTCTGGTGGATGGACAGAAATAAACCCTTTAGTCCACAATGTTTGATCTTCAATGTACATAACAAGACACCTTCATGACCTTCACAGTTCCACTGAGAACCTGCAATACTTTCTTTTGACAATTATTTGGGGCTCAATGTGATCAACATTATGGAATGATGTGTAAGTTCAAGCAATAGGGGTGTAAGTGTTCTGAATTTTATTTTCAATTTCTAACTCACAACTTTTATCAATATTCAGATTCTCAGGGCAAAAAACACTTGTATTCAAATGACCCTTATGCATTCGATAATTTTGGTTGTTTTCAATGTTCATGGCCATCCCATATGCCTGATGCAAGGTTTTAGGATCCTTATCTCTTAACAGATAGCTCATCTCATTATCAAAAGCTCCCAAATAAACAACCAAATACACCGCATAACTTAGTCCCAAAATCTGAAGAACATCCCTCAGTGTTTTGGCAAATCTCTGATTAAATGTGGGAACCATCTTGTCCTCTTCTTTCTCAATGCTCATAAATTTATCGAGCAAAGAACTAGCATTGATTCTTTCACCAAATTGCTCCATGAACACTGTCATAAACTCACTCCAAGAAAAAATAGAGCATTATGGTAAATCAGAGAACCAATCTCTTGAATCTCCTTTTATAGACTGAACAAATAGCCTCATGACTGTATCCTCATGATCAACTTCATAATCATCCATCAAATTATTGAATTCTTCCAGATACCTACTTGTTGATTCAGACTTCTCACCACTAAACTTTGGTAACTTATCTCTGATTTCAAATGGAATAACATTTGGGTAACCATTAATAACACTAAAATTTATGGTTCTATGTCTTTGAGTGCTAAAATTTCTTTTATTACATGGCAGGGGCTAATTACAAATCATGGTTCCACTAGGAACCATACAAGGATGCATATATTGATGCACTTTTTCTTACAACTCTACAAGTCTTTTCATACCATGCAATTACACAGGGCAACTCAAACTTCTTTTACAACATAATCTTAAGCTTTTACAATACAAATTTCTATCTCAACTTGATTAAGATCCTCTAATGAGTTTCTTCATAAACATTGCATACATCAATTCATAATAGATACTACAATCTAGTAATATAGAAGTATGCAAGCCTATCACTACTATTCCCTTCCTTAGTGCTTAATCACTCAATAGGGAATCAAATTTTCAAGTCTTACAAATATGGTTTTCATATACAGGTTTATGAATTTTGAAAACCAAAATATGGAGAATACCTGATGTGTTGCAGTTGTTGTAAATTCTTCTTCCTATTTGGAAATCTTTACAAATCTGAAATGTTCTTCACATATTCATCAAGCTTGTTTGATAGAGTCACCACCTTTCTTCTTAGAGGGCTGAACTTCAAGCAATATGAAGCTCTTTCAAAGATAAATTTCCTTCTGGGTCTTCTCCCACAATAGAGTCACACATATTCTTTGAAATTGTTGCAACAAAATCACTTCCAAGTTTGAAAACTTTTCTATTTGAACCAGATGTTCAGATTCAACAAATTCTTGAATTTTTCCAAATGGATAATCCTCTAATTCTCCCTAGCAAAGCCACCAATCTGTTGATTCCCAATTCAATAAAATTCTAGGACCTAAAAGGTAGCCAAAATTTATGCTCAACCCTAACACTGGACTTGGCCAACTTAACAAGAAATAAGCAATTTCCCCTTCACTTCAGGCTCTGCAGGACCTAGGTAGGTAAACCTTGGTAATACTCTTGAATTCCTATACATTTCAGTAGAGCATTATATTTAAGAAATTGCTCTCAACATATTTAATTAGAATATGAATGATTCAAATCTAGAATTGGCTTAATTCTAATTCCATATCACCCAATCATCCTTGAGAGAAAATGTAATGTAAAATTTACACCTAACAACAAGAGGGTATAGAAGGACTTTGATAATTTGATTTGTTTTTGGAAAATCATCAAGCCTTCAATAGACCAATGCCTAATCCTGAGTCATAGAGTCAAACATGAAACCATAGTAGAAATAATATGAACGAATGAAACTCAATCAGTACATTTCAAGATGTTAATGCCTTACATTAATAAATTTATTAATATTGTCATTCAAACTCTTCTTACAAATCTAATTTATGCACCCAAAGCCACAAACATTTACTGAAATCTTTTAATTCTTCCCTTGGAAGAGACCCATAAAGAAACATTACTATCACATAAAACACTATGAAGACAACTTTAAAATACCATTGATATTCTAAAATTTGTATGGACTTGAATATAAAACTTGAGATTATAACTGTTTGAACAGAGAGATTTAACTATTTCCTTGAAAGAGACCAATGAGCAAACAATACATTTATAGAAGACCTGTAAATCTAAATCAAAACCTCCTTAAGGTATTCAATTCATATAACCAAAACTATACAAAAATGGAGACAATCTCATGGAAATAGCATTGTAATTCCAAACACTGATTCACCTGTTCATAAAACCAAACTACTATATCAACATTTCTAATCTGCAACTTAAAACTCAACACTACCCTATTTACAAGCTTGGAAAAATAAAAATTGTGAGAGCCTGTACAAAAGAGAAAGGAGGAGAATAAATAGAAGAAGAAAGAACTCTAGATTTAATCTACTTTTTCCACGTCTTTTTCAAACTTGATTTGCTTCTGCCATCTGTCCTTCCTCTCTCCTCTCTCTGCAACTAAAAAATACTTCCCTTGATCTGGATGTTTCCCCTTTTTCTCTAACTGAAAAATATTCCCATCATATCCATATTCTCGCGCACACATCCACTCTGGCATATATACTAATTGTCACCACAAGTATTTGACAAAAATATCTATCCATTTGTGCCTTGATGAGGATCAATGATTCATTTTGTGGCTCCTTTGTTGATACTGGCATGAAGATTTTCTTTCATGCATGTCACGGCATTGCAACTATGCCATCTAAAAAAACTTGACCTCTGCAACATTATCTTATTGGCTCTTATGAGTAATATTTGCTGGGAAATTCCCTTTTTTAAAAACTATTCCAATAAGCTTAATTTTTGCATATTTTACAACCCTTGCAACTGCGACATTTGACAAAAACCCTTATATGCTTTGATAGTTTCAAAAGCCCCTTTTTCAAATTTGTTTTTTGTTTGACTTGCTATCATTGTAACCAAGAAACCATGTTTCTATGAGGCATTTCAAGGAATTCACATGTCGTTTCAATGCTTCTAAATTTTGCTAAGAATCGATACACTATTCTAGGCCCCCATTTTTCACTGAGAAAGGTTGCGGGCTTTGGTTTTACGCCTACCAGTAGCATTCGCTAAAATTCCTCAGTCATACATGCTTTGATGGATGTCCATAACCTGCTCCAAAGCTCCCACGTATTGGCATAGACGTGGGGTATGCTGGGAGGATGTTGGCGGAGGGTTGTAGAATTGTGTATTATAATCTCACCATTTGATTTCTCCTTTTAATTAAAGATTCTAAAGCCATTTCATAAAATTTGCAATACATATCATCACAACTCCCTCATTGACATAGGTAAGGGAGGTGGCAAAAACTATGGAAGATGACTTTACACCTATTGTTGCATTGATTTATAATTTCAAAAGCCTTTAAGCAAATCCCCTTTGTTTCCAAACCACCACTTATCGCACCATCGCAAATACAGTGCAAAGAAAGAAACATCGACCAGCGATAGGTGATAGGGAGGAATAGAATATCAGGCATTGCCAATGAAAAGAGGAGAGAACAAAACAAATCAGTGACACACAATATAGGTTACACCATCGCTAATTCTATGCAAGCAAAGCCTAAGCCATTTAAACATTAGAACACAGGGACATTTTTCAATTTCGGCCATGGTGTAAACAGAGTAATTTTACTATGGGCATAAAAAGCACTTCAAATCTGATTCTGAGATTGTGAAACCAAGAAAGTGTACTCACTTATGATACATAAGTGTGACCACCAACTAACAACTCATGACAATTAACATATCTCAACTTATCATTTACTGAAGTGGGCCACTTAAGAAATTTTTAGGGGTATCTCTAAGTGCTGCAACTGATTTCCATTCATAGTCACTTCAAATTTCTGCCAAATTTGAAGGTGCCAACATATACCATCTTCAACCTTAGAATCTTTCTCCAAGGTCAGCTACACACACTTCATTTTACAAATTCAAATTAGGTCAGCAACTCAACATTCCTACGGTGGAAAGGAATGAGTGGACCAAACCAACACTTAACCAAGACCTAAAAAAATGTCTTGGATCAATCACATGCTTCCTCAATTGATACTTAATCCTTCACATGAAGTCTAAACACTAGGTCAGCCAAACCTAATGAAAGCACAAATGAACTTTGAAGTACATGCTTCCGTAACAAGAAGATAACATGTGGACCACATAACACACTTCATTATGCATGAGAACATATCTCAAATACCTTCAAATTCATCCACAACAAGTGCAACAACCTTTATACATAGAATGCCTTCCACCAGTCCATCTGGACTGTACAAACACACTCAACAAGTTTGAAACACATTTCAGAGCACCAAACCATGAACACCCTTTCCAAAACATAGATAACATCATTACAAGACATCTTCCAGATCTGCAAGAGCTGAAATAAACTAGCAGAAGACTACATAGTAGAAACATTTCTCCTAGCCCATAGACAAACAATTCTTTCAAACCACTTCACACACTGGTGAACACAACTTTCACTCTCCATCAAACCAGAAACTACAATCTAGTAGATATCACCAACAGATGCCCATAAGCAACACTTCAGATCCACACAAGCATAGGATCAACACAAAATAAATGCAAAGCACAAACTGGAGCTCATTTTGAACATACACACAATTCTTACTTCACTCTTTTTCAAAAGCACTTGGAAACACATCATATCAGCATACCTGCAACACCATAAAGATAGCTCCATATACTCACAGCATCTCAACAACATCTCAACTATACATGCACAACCTACAACATCCTAATTCCTTTCTCTGCGATATCTTGTACTATGTTGACATCAATGACAACATCAATGACAACACCACCAAACTTACTCATACTTGCAACAATCTCCTCCTTTGTCATTGAAGTCAACACATGATGTGAAAAACCATCAAAGACAACACTCTCCTTTATTTTTCACAACATTCCTACACTCTCAATACTCTCTCCCTTTTTCTTTTAGCTTCTTCTTTTTCTCTCCCCCTTTTTCTTTCACTATTTTTCACATGAATCACTCCCCCCTTTTGAAATCAATGGAAAAGACCAAAAGCTCTGATCACTCCCCCTTAGGAGTGCACCCCCACATTTCATACTACAACAATGAAACTTTCTACTCCCCCTATGGAGTAGACCTAATCATCAGTCCAAACAAATGAAGAATTTGTAGATCCATTGGACTGATGCACCTCCATGTGCACCTAGTTCGAAGAAGGAGGTCCAATGACCCCCAACTTCTCCCTGAGATATAAAAAAGTATCCTTCGAAAGAGCCTTAGTAAATATATCTAAAATCTGATCCTTTGTAGACACATACTCCAACCTAACTTTTCTCTCCAATACCTTCTCTCTCAAGAAATGATATTTGATAGATATATGTTTTGTCCTTGAATGCATTACCAAATTCTTTGAAATGTTTATAGCACTTGTATTATCACATAAGATAGGTATAGGCTCATCACATATCACTTCTATGTCCTTCAATGTTTGCTTCATCCACAAGACCTGTGTGTAGCAAGATGTTGCAACAATATACTCAACTTCTGTAGTCGATAAAGACATTGAATCCTATTTCTTACTTAACCATGAAACCAATCTTCCTCCAAGAAAGAATGCACCACCACTTGTACTCTTTGGTCATCCACACAACCAACCCAATATGCATTAGTGTAAGCACTCAAAGTGAAATTAGTATCCTTAGGATACCACAAGCCATAATCTGGAGTTCCCTTAAGATATATGAATATCCTCTTCACATCTGTAACATGTGCTTCTTTAGGTTCTGCTTGAAATTTAGCAACCAAACATACTGCATGCATGATATCCATTCTAGTAGCAGTAAGATACAATAGTCCACCAATCATAGATCTATACATGCTCTAATCAACTTTAGGAGAAACATCATCTTTACTCAGCTTACATCCGATCACCATAGGGGTACCAACCGGTTTGGAGTCATCCATTCCAAACTTCTTCAACAAATCTTTGGCATACTTTGACTGTGAAATGAATATTCCCTTATCAATTTGATTCACTTGCAATCCAAGGAAGAAATTCAACTCACTAATCATGGACATTTCAAACTCTTTTTGCATCTCCTCTGCAAATCTCTTGCACATACCTTTATTTCCTCCAAAGATGATATCATCAACATACACAAATACTATCAACATTTTGTTTCCTTCCACCTTGAAATAGAGATTACTATCTACAGAGGCTTTGTTGAATCTTTACTGTGTCAAATATCTATCCAATCGTGCATGCCATGCTTTGGGAGCCTGTTTAATTCCATACAATGCCTTTTTCAATTTACAGACCATATTCGGTTTATCTAATAACTGAAATCCCTCTGGTTGTTCCATGTACACTTCTTCTTCCAATTCTTCATTCAAAAATGCAGATTTAACATCCATCTAATATAGCTTGAAATCCTTATGAGTAGAAAAATCCAAAAACATCCTAATAGCCTCCATTCTTGCCACTAGAGCAAATGTCTCTTCAAAATCTATGCCTTTAACCTATGAATAACCTTTGCATACCAGTCTTGTTTTTTTTCTCATAACTTCACCATTTTCATTCAGCTTATTCCTATCACCATTAAGACTTCATGTTCTTGTAGGACCACAAAGGTCTATATGAACTAATTCCAACATTCTGGTAGATGATTGATCCTTTCCCTTAAAACTGCATCTTGTTTTCTTTCCCAACTGACAACTTCTGCACATAGTATTGGTAGGCTTTGTGATTTTAGGCAGATCCCGAACAACTTCTCTTGAACTGATCCTGATCATATTATCAAAGTTTACATGTCCCATCCTCCAGTGCCATAGCCAAATTTCATTAACTTGAGATACATGGCACTGACCATCAACACCCTTAAGTTGATAAATGTTTCCATATGTTCTCCTTCCTATATCAACCACAATTTCAAACCCTTTTCTGATCTCACAGATGTTATCCTGAAACACAAACTTGAATCCTTTGCTACACATTTGTCCAACACTCAAAAGATTATGCCTTAAGCCCTTAACATAATAGACATCATCAGTACTATGTTTTCCATCAAAACTAATTGTTCCTTTTCCAATAATGTTAGCTCTAGAATCATCTCCAAACATGACTAATCCAGCATCATACTTTTCAAGCTTAGTGAACTTACTTTTATCTCTGATCATGTGATTAGAGCAGCCAATTTCAATCAACCAATAGTCTTCATCTTGTCTAGCATGAAAGGTTGTAACCAGAGTACCCTCCATCTCATCCTTCTTGTTCTCCAAACCACTTTCCCTTGCACATCTTCCAGAGTTAGTAGACATTTTATTCTCTAAGGCTAGAAACAAGCATTCATCATCATTTTCCTTAAAATTAGATTCATCATTAGAGATTCCAACATTTTCTCTAACATAATACAATTTCTTGAATGTCTTTATTATCTCTATTCTTCTTGTGTACAGCTCTATTTAGACATCTTGAAGCATAGTGACCAATATTTCCACAACTAAAACATTTAAAAGGCAACATACCTTTGTACTTACCGGTTCCTTTCTTCAACTTCCTTGTAAATTTTGCTTCCAACTCTTCTAAATTATCACTATTCATATTAGACATCTAAATTTAATCACTTCCATATGATTAAATTTGTTGCCTTTCCGTCTATCATATTAATATTAATTTATTAAATTAATATTACACCTTTCGCCTCACATTGGTAAAGTATTTAATTTAAAAATTAAATGCTTTATCTTTCACCTCTTTCCTCTCTAAATTAAATAAATACACTAATTTATTTAATTTAGTCATTTTTTTCCTTTTTTGATTTTAAATCAATTTAAAATTCTTCATTTCTCTCTCCTTGTCACATCCTCCATAACCTTGCCCTAATCTGAATTAATTTAATTAATTCATGATTATGATGTGCATTCTCTTAATCAGAGATTAATGTCACATCCTCCATAACCTTGCCCTAATCTGAATTAATTTAATTAATTCATGATTATGATGTGCATTCTCTTAATCAGAGATTAATGTCACATCCTCCTACATTTGCCACTTGCCTCTAATCTTCCATTAATTAGCCTAATCCAATGTTTGCACAACCTTAACCAAGGTCATTAGCTATTTCTAGCACCACTTTTTGGTCAATTCTTCCATTTTTCCTTTTTGGATGTTGACTCTCCTTCCCATGAGAATTTTTAATTCTCATTTATTTATCCCATGTCTCTCTCCTCCCTATGTGAATTTTTAATTCACATTCCATTCTTCCAAGGCTTCTAGAACCTTGGACTTGTCACAATCTCCACATGTGACCAAGTCCCACCTTTTTGGAGCCCACCTTTTACCTTCTAGATCTCCTAGGAATGTGAATTTTTAATTCACATTTACTTCCCAACCACCTTTATTTTCCCATGTAGATTTTTGAGGAATTCCAAAATTCCTCAAAACTCCCACTTGGGGACAAGAAATCCCTTTTTGTGGAAATCTCCTCATCCCCAAGGTGCATGTCTTTTCCACCTCATGTACCTTTTTGACAACTCATCTCCACCTCATATCCACTTCACCCTCCACATGTCAAGATGTGAGGCTTGTGGGTTCTCAACCCACCATAGCCCTTCATCTTGGCCTTGTTGGAGCAATCTTGACCGTTGAATTCTCTAGAGAATTCAAATTCTCCTATAAATTCAAGGGCATTTCCAACACTTTGCATTTTGATAACTACATGCTGTCCATTTGAACTCTCAATCCTTTTGCCATCATTTAGCCATCTTTGTTAATCATTTGCACCTACAATCTTGCATTTAGACATTCAAACAATCATCTAAGGAGCACACAATCAATTCCAAGCAAGGGCCAATCAAGGAGAAATCAACAACAAGGAAGGTGAAATCGTTTGTGTTTTATTTAGTCCATTTTCCTTATTGTTTATCACTCTTTTGGCTAATCTTGAGGTGTCTTTGGGCATTTTAAGTTATTTTGCACTGCCCAAAATATAAGGCTCACTACCTACAAAAAGGACTCACTATCCAATAAGGAGGCTCGCTACCTATAGATACAAAAGATAACAAAAAAGATCCACCACAAGTTACACACATTCGTAGTCTTGATCAGAAGATTGCAAACACAATCAACTCACTGCTTTCAAGAATCTGACACATTAAAGTATTGCTACCTCAACTATTTTTTGCATGAATCTTCTTCACAAACTTGTGGCTCATTTGATCAATCAATTCACAACATCTCGACTTGTATTTATACCATATTCAACCTTAGAAACTTTCTCCAAGGTCGGATACACATGCTTCATTTTACAAATTCAAATTAGGTCCACAGCTCAACATTTATGTGATGGAAAGGAATGATATTAGACCAAACCAACACTTAACCAAGACCCAAAACAATGTCTCGGATCAAACACACGCTTCCTCAATTGATAATTAATCCTTCGCATGAAGTGTAAACACCAAGATGACCAAACCTATGAAAACACAAATGAACTTTGAAGTACACGCTTCCACAACAAGAAGATAACATGCAGATCACATAATACGCTTCATCATGCACAAGAACGTATCTCAGATACCTTTAGATTCATCCACAGCAAGTGAAAAAACCTTCATACATAGAACACCTTCCACCAGTCCATCTAAATTGTATAGACACACTCATTAACTTTGAAACACAACTTTCATAGCACCAAACCATAAACATCTTTCCAGAACATAGATAACATCATTACAAGACATCTTCTAGATCTGAAAGACTTGAAACAAACCAGTAGAGGACTGTAGAGCATTTCTCCTAGTCCACAGACAAACAATTTTTCCAAACTAGTTCAGACACCGGTGAACACAACTTTCACTCTCCATCAAACCAGAAAATACACTCTAGGAGATATCACCAATAGATGCCCATAAACAACACTTCAGATCCGCACAAGCATAGGATCAATACAGAAGAAACGTAGAGCACAAATGAGAGCTCGTTTTGAGCATATACACAACTCTTACTTCACTCTTTCTCAAAAGCACTTGGCAACACATCATATCAGCACACCTGCACACCATAAAGATAGCTCCATGTGCTCACAACATCTCAACTATACATGCACAACTTACAACATCTTGATTCCTTTCTTTGCAGTATCCTACACTATGTTGACATCAATGATAACATCAATGACAACACCACCAAACTTACTCATACTTGCAACACTATCCTACTATTTCAAGCCCAAATCTGTATGTCAAGTTCTTCAATGCTTGGCCTATGTTGTTCTAAACTCTATTTCTATTTATTAGTTATGTGTTTTCCAAAAATAATTTCATTTTGTTGCATTTTTATAGCATAATTAACCTAGGAACATCATTATATTATCAAATCTAGTCAATTATTAATAATCAATTAATGAAATCCATAACACACCTCACAAAGGACTAAAACCCCTATCAACCATTCTAGCTCTTCCATTGAGGTTAGCAGCCAAGTGGGTGTTTGAGATCAATATTAGTCCTTTCTCTTTGTCATATTGGAATAAGTGTGATTTAGTCCCTAGATCCCTTTTTTCAATATCATACATACCACAATAAGTGATCTACAAACCTACTCATACAGTTCTATAAGTTTTGGATTCAAATTACCAACACATAGGTAACTCATTGGACCCACATGAGTGGGCATATAGCCAGACACACACATACATATATAAATCACTACAAACTTGGAAAGTAATAAATGTTTATTCATTTCATTTAGTTATCCAAAAATACATTATTTATGAGATAGGAATTAAACCCACAATAATATTATTAAACAATATCTTAATTTTGTTTATGTAACATTTTTGTATGCTACCAATTATAAATCCTAGCATACCATTATCTGCTAGATAGATATATAGGAAAAACTCCTTGTTATATTTATTAATACTTATTGTTAATGACCCACAAGTTGGAAAGTGTACTATAATAAAATTTGTCTTAATATCAACACGAATGAGTACATATATAGAGTAGGTAGACCATTTTCACCTATTGATAATTTCTCACCCATCATATCATAATGTTAAAAAAATTCATCATCATTAAATACAAAGTTAGCAGATTTCTTTAACTCAATCATAACCATGTCATGGCCAAGTTTATCATGCCCTTATTTCTTAGAAGAATAGATCCCACTAGGTCTTGAGGCTAATGTATACCCTCATATACTTGTCACTAACCCAAGGCAAAAGACCATAGTATTCAAAAAATATACTCTAAGTATTTTACTTCAAATTTAACTTTAGATGTATTCTCGCTCATTTACATCAAGGTAGACCATGATAAGAATGACTCTAAAAGTTCATCCAAGATTGAATTAGATATTGTCCAAAGTTAAACACCATAAAATATTTAAGTAGATAAGGTTGATGATGATGGATCAATTTTTATTAGATCAAACCTATATAGTGGAGACACATTAATAGGAAGGTTAGATCATTACCATCTAATATAGTTTTATCTTCAAATTCAAGCATATGAAAAGAGAGCGATAATCAAATTTGGGAACAACCCCAAACCTTGAAGCCATTTCCTAAACCCTCCCCTACAAACTTTGGTCAGAAGGGAATTGTTTACCCAAAGACTTCCTACATACTTTCTTACAAACATAATTGAAGTCCCATGTAATTATCCTAGGATTAAACTATTAGAATGACAACTTGCTAGACACAACCATTTTGTTTCTTATTCACAAGGTATAGGTTTCTAGGATCCCAACCTATATAGAGAGCTTTTATAAGGAATTTAGGGACTATCTTCACTAAAGAAGACAATGAATCCGATATAAAATATAACTATATGTAATTTTACTCAACTAAATCAAGTCAACATGCTAAGTTGAGCATTACTAGGAACAACGTTTATGAACTAACTCTACATATAATGGCCCCAATTATCAACCATCTCATAATTAGCTAATAATTGAAATGTAACCCATTTTAAATAACACAATATCATAGCCCAAGTTAGTTATAGTCAAAATATCATCACCATGTAATAATTAAGAAAAAGACTCAATATGGATCCAAGTGGGGGTCCCAATACAATATGGTTCAATGATTTCAAGTATCATAATCATGTGGCATCCTTCTAGATGGAACACACCACCCATTGAAAATTCCAAATAATAACTATATTAAATTTAAAAGGCTTAGAATGGTAATCATAAACTTTATTTAAGCATGATCAACACTAAATGAGTCATACTCAAGACAATTGGGAACCTATATCCATTAGATAATCATATGAAGATATATAAAACAACTAGAACAATACATATGACAACAATGTGATTCCACCACTTTGGAGTTATGTTAGACATAGTGTTATAGTATTATACAAGAAGGTGGAAATCTCCTTATAGCATGATATTATTATAACAAGATATAACACACTTTTTAATGCATAACTTTATAGGATATATCTAAATACATGCTATCATTATTCCCCAAATATATTTTATTTGGGATATTTGGCAAAGCTCTCCTACAAGATACCTTAAAGAAGCTTTACAAGTAGCCAAAAATAAATTTAATCATACCATGATATAAGGTATGGTAGTAACAACAATTATCATGATATAATGTAATAAGGTAGTGAATTGTTACCAAACAAGAATCATGTCTAAATAATATGGTGAAGCCACAATAGTGGTTTACAATTTGATGGAGGAAAGAAAACTGAGAAAAAATGACCTCATGGCAAAAAATTTGGTTTTAGGGGTTCGAATGAACCTATAAGTTCGACCGAACCAAAGAGGTGTTCAACCAAACTAGTGTTTGAATGAACCTATTTAATTATTGGGCCCACATTTCCCGCCTAAAAAAAAAAAGGAAAATTCATATTGAGGGGAGTTCGAATGAACCATGGTTCACTAGAATCCTTGGGGGTTCACTAGAACCCCCTTGGTTCTAGCAAACCCCCCTTTGCCCTAATTTTTGACCTTGTTCACAAAAAAAAACCTATTTTTTATGCTTTGAAGCTTGGGTTGAGGATGAAAATGGAGGAATATTTACAAACCCCACTAGAATCAGGTAGTCCTCGGAATGAGATATCCAATGAATATAAATTTAATATGTTTTGGTTTTATTATGTACTTGTTTTTTTCGTTTTATTAAACATAGGTTTTTCATTGAAAATGAAGGTCTCTGTTCTGCACATATGGAAAAATAGTAGATTATCAAAAAAAAAAAATTAAATATGAGTTCACCAGATATTGAAGTCTTTGATCTAACAAAAAAATAATAATTGAATTTCGATATATACAAAAAAAGTTACGCGTTATACGGTCGCGCTATGTCTAAATTGTAATTGATTTGACTTTGAAACTTTATTAAAGAAAAAATATTCAATAAAAAACTATCTAACCAAGTGGAAGCACTAGATATCAAAGTTATAAATCTAAATTTGAAAGAATTATAATTTTATCCTTCATGGAAAAAAAGTTATGCTATAATGAAGGCCACTTTTTAAAATGTTGTTTTTGAAAAACTAGTTTTTGGGAGATGGAAAAGAAGTACAATCTAATTCCAAAAATTTTGAAAAAATATTTTAGAATCTACAGACAAAATGTGACGAGACTCTAGTTTGCATCATTTTCAAATTCCTCACGGTTTAGCTGCTATAGGTGCCCGAATGTGAAGATTTAGTTAAAAATAATAATTTCAGTGTCTAGTTTGGCCAAAAATTGTAAACCACTATTGTGGGATCACCCTTCATTTTAGTTTTCAAGAGAAACCCATAAGGAAGGTATCTTCAACCATTTACATCATGTTTTTGAGACTTATTGTTACAAGTATACACCAATGTTCAATAATTATAATAATTATGCATTCTATAATGTCACTCTAATAGTGATAAATTAAATAAAAAATTATCCTCAAGTATCTCCCTAGGTGTTGAATGCAAGCCATATTCTTTTAATGGAAACCATATTAAAATACCTATACATACATGTTTAAATGTGCTCCTCCTGGTGTTTAAAGTATGTTAATCATAACTATCAACAAAAAGGTATACAATGATAAATTCTACCCAAACTAACAAATAAACAAATGTAAAAGCATGCACTAGGCACACAATTCTCTTATGGAAATGCAACCTTATAGCTACAAAATGTTGGAAATCAAGGTGAACTAATCTAATAAAACTTCAAGAATGTGTATGCAAATCTGAAAATAGATTTCTTATCAAAGATTATGTGATGGCACATTCAATAATAATATAAATAAATAAAAAATACCATAAATGACAAAATTTATGTGAATAAACCCTTTCAAAAAAAATCTCCACACCCAAAGAGATCCAAAGCTCATATTAAACTTAAAATGAGTTTACAATAGTACAAATTCTCTCTTACAAATTTGTTAGCACTTTATTACTTCAACAACCTATAAAAATACATATATTCTACTAATACAAGTCTCCAATCTATAGAAGAGCAAGGATGAGAATACCACCATGGTATCTATAAACAAGGGTCAAATCTACTTGAAAAACCATATTCCCCGCCTCTTGGAAATCATGTAAACTTAGTAAAAAATCATAAATGATCGCATTGCCTTCATATGAGCACCTAACCGACAACCAATAAGAATTGGTCAACTTTGAGTGCTCTGTTAGTCTTTGAATATTATGCAATATATATGCAACAACATGCATAGACATGCAAATCAAAGTGGATGCAAATATTCTAGTAATATGCTTTGTAATCGTCACCAATGAGTAGATCCACCTTAATGAATGCAATTGCAATTTGTCATAAGTAAATAAATATTAAATATTTCTATCCCTCATGACCCAAGGTGTCCAAGTATACATTCCAAGTATCATGGAGACATGTGAAAATGACTTAGGATTGTAGGGTTGGGTATGTGCAGGATCATGATGGGCCAAAAAGTGGTGATATGATGGATATGTGTAGGGTATGTGGCTGACGATTTTTTTTACCCAAAATTGATGAAACGTAAAGGATTTTTAAAAGAGATTCTCAACTTTCCACCAATATAAATTATGCTTTACTTTGAATTTAATAAATAATTATTATTCATTTTCTATTTCATTTACAATTAAAGTCTTGATTGATAGGCTGATTGAAAAACATCTATAGCTTTCAAACGGTATCACATTTTTGAATCAAACATGCATCACATTCTATGCTTCACATACTATAGGATTAAAAAAAAAAATGAATTTCATGAAGTTTTGACCAAGTTAAGGTGGTCGACATACAGTTTTTATATTTTTTTAAAGTTGTAATAAAAAATCATAATTAATTATTTACTTGAAAAAATATTATAAAAATATGCATCACATTCGGACATAAGTCCTCTACTTATATCTAAAATCTATAAAAAAATATTATCATTTTATTGTGGTTAGGGTGGTCGACACCTACTTATTTTTTCCTTGAAATTTGTACTACTGATTGAAATTTCAAATTTTCAAAATAGTTTTTTTTAAATAAACCTAGTAGTTTAGAAACTACATTCAATTTGCTATAGATTCTATTCTTACATATTTTTGAAATAATATAGATAACTTATTCAATTTTTTACGTCAAGTTGCCTTACTCTGATTTTTAAGAATTTTTCGCCACTTAAGGGCCTATTTTTTCCATGATGATCCTGCACATACCCGGTTAATGTCACCTTATCCTCTAGCATGGAAGGAAAACTATTCAATAAAATGCCTCCATGCTTATAAGGATACAAGCAGTTCATATGAATTATTTGAAAAAATGCCTCATAGAAAAGTGGTATCATGAATGTCGTATTTGTAGGGTATGAAAAACAATAGTTTATTAAAATTTCCTTTAAACATTTTAAGCAAAGACAACTAGCAAGTGTAAGGCTAAACTCCTCCAAAAATATAATTTAATAAATGGTCATGCGTTGCTCCATAACTCCCATCAAACTCTGGTTATTTGAATTTAATTGTTAATAATGCCCATGTTTCGTTACACATGGATGTCATATCGTCCTTCACTCTCCAACTACCTCTTTTAATTCTTTGGCCACACCTAAACTTCTCATCTATGTCTTGTTTAAATAATTCTACTTATTTTGCACTCTTATCTTAGGCATGCAACACCTACCTTTTATTTTGCATGATCTAAAATAGTTTTTGTCCACATCTTTGCACACATATGTTTTAGCATGAATCTTTCATAGTAATTTCACATGCACAATAAATTTGGGGTAAAATGTAGATGTATAAAGTGTATACTTAGTATTTCCCCCTCTCAGCTTGCTGTCACTTTTTCCTTGTCAATATATATCAATAAAGTGTCTAAGTTCATAGTTTCAGCATCCAAGTTGCATGAACTTATTCTTAACTCCTTCCTTTAGTTAGTTATTCCCAATGTTGTAGACACAATTATAATTTCACCCCTTTCCCTATCTTGGAAATGACTACTATCACAATTCTACCCCCACAAAGAATTGTTTATGCAATTTGTTCTACCTTAATCAATACTTGATTTCACATTCCTTGAGCCAACTTGATTCCAAAAAGTCATTGTTGTTGGTTAGCTCAAGTGTAAAAGTTTCAAATTGAACACATAGGATTCCCTATATTAAAACAACTCTTCTGGCATAATCAACAATCTAAGGGTACATACATAATCACAAGAGAATAGTCAAAGAGAACTTTCACATTGAAAACATACTTGCATTCAATACCATCCATTTTGACATCAATTTATCTTATCATTACTCATTGTCTATAATTATTACAAAGGACCTAATTAAAGCTAAAGGATGTAGAGTACTTCAATCCTAACACATTCAAACTTCTAATTTTTTTTTAAAATACTACTTTGACTTAACACAAATATTTAAGTAGAGGAACAAAATTCAAAATAGTCAATTGACAAAGACAATATCATAGATTCTAGATTCGTTCATAGATTTAGATAGGACTATAGTTTTTGAGACACAAGACCAGAATAGTAATTCTATCCAATTAATTTTAAAGATTCAAAAACATATCAATTCAAAAAATTCTAAAACTTATAAATAAGATCTAATTTACAAGTTACAACATAATACATTAATCTCATTGAAAAAGTTAAACAAATTCCTAACCTTGTTCAATTCATTTAAACAATTACTTATCTTATACTTACTCAATTTTTGATATTAATCTAAAATCTAATTAATTAACAATCACATTCATTTCCTTAAATTATCATAATTTAGGAAAAAATATTAACATGTAGGGTTCAACATCTTCCTTTTCAAATATATAATTTGGAGTAGTATACATCAACTTTTGAATGACCTACTTTAGTAGAGGAAAACTCTGTGATTGAGGAAACTGGCAATTCCCTAATATTTTGTCCAGGGCAAATGAGATTTTCTTTAGCTTAAAACTTAGTATTATTTAGAAACAATTAGAAATTCAGTAGCAATTATGTATGTTAAATTGAGTACTTCGTATTGAAAGTAGGCTTATAAATATTGGAAAGCATAATCTTTTTTATTATATAGAGAGTCATAAGACACAGATTATAACAAAGCTCACATATGAGCCGACAGATACACCACAACCAAACACTATGACAATGGCACTGTTACAACAGACAACAAATCTGACCAACAAATTGAATGAGTGCCATCAAGGATTTGGGTCCTTTAAATAATCAAAACAAAGTTTGCATACATAAAATCTATGTTTGACCCCCCCTTATTTAGAAAACTCAAATCTAACAATAAACATAAGACATGGCCTATACTTCACAATAGCATGGTCTACTACTTTTCTATTTTCAAGTCTTCCATGGATGTAACCCTTGATTTACTCAGAAATATACTAAAATGTAGAGCTTTGGGTATCTGATGCCTCACAATTAATTATTGCACCTCTGTCACAAACTAAATTTGATATAGAAGGTTTTAATTTGATGGAAGAAGTGTCTGGTGAAATCCTGCTGAATGTTCTTCAATACATTGGACACATCTCTCATAGTTGGCCGAGTTTCAGGTGAATCACTTGAACAGAGCAAACCAAGACACATCAATGAAATGAGACATTCTTCGGTTTCTTTGCCAGCCCCTTCCATTAATAAGCTTTTATCAACTACCTCAAATGCCCTGTCTGGAAATGCCCTGTTCACCCAGTTATGCAGGTTCAGATCACCATCAAACATACTATCAGTTGGCTGCCTCCTTGTCAGCATTTCCAATAACAAAATGCCATAGCTATAAACATCTCCCCGAGGAGATGTCATGCCATTCAATCCATATTCTGCAGTCAAGTCAATGATTATAATTGTTTACTCCATTCTAACATGGAAATCCATAAAAAAATTTAAAAGATACTTGAGAAACCATACCTGGTGCGATGTAGCCCACTGAACCTTTTAAATCTATTGCTGAAGTTACTGAATTGGCCGTGATTCTTCCCATCAATCTGGATATCCCAAAATCTGAAAGATGAGCTGTCATGCTTTCATCTAAAAGAACATTGCTTGGTTTTATGTCACAATGCACTATCTGCACGAAGCAATCATAATGAAGATATTCCACGGCATGGGCTATATCTATGGCTATGTTCAGCAGTTTTCTCAGCCCCAATCTACAACTGTCTAGATACAAATGCTTCTCTGAGCTTCCATTAGAAAAATACTCAAAGATTAAAGCTTTGATGTGAATGGCGCAACATGTGGTTATGATTCTAGCAAGATTCCGGTGTCTAGCCTTCTGCAACACTTTGCATTCGGCTTTGAAAATCTTGTCTGATTGCTCATGCATTACATTGAGAACCTTCACTGCAACACGGGTACCGTCAGGCAAAAATCCTTTGTACACTGATCCAAAGCTGTTTGTTGCTAGTAGATTGGAGTTGTGAAACCTATTGGTTGCTGCAAGAAGCTCCTCATATGAGATCCGTGGATGCTCCACCTTTTGAAGGATTTTACGAATTTCTTGTTTAAATCTCGATCTATTATGCAACTTCCTTATCCATAGAACTCCCAAAAGTAGACAACAAATTATAAAAGCAGCAGCAGCAGCAACAGCACCTACCACTCCTAATATTTTTGTCAGGGATGTAGATTGGCTTTTCCCCATTGGAATGCTGTCTACTTCATTGTTTGACAGGTCCAAAATTCTGATATGTTTCAAAGACTCTGGAATTTTTCCTGTTAGTTTGTTGTTTGACAGGTTTAGTACTGAGAGCCACTGGAGATTTCCTAAAGACTCTGGAATTTTTCCTGTTAAATTGTTGTTTGACAGTTTTAGTACTGAAAGCTCCTGGAGATTTCCTAAAGACTCTGGAATTTTTCCTGTTAAATTGTTGTTTGACAGGTTTAGTACTGAACAGTACGAGAGATTTCCTAAAGACTCTGGAATTTTTCCTGTTAATTTGTTGTTTGACAGGTTTAGTTCTGAAAACCCCCGGGGATTTCCTAAAGACTTTGGAATGTTTCCTGTTAATTTATTGTTTGACAGGTTTAATACCCAAAGGTTTTGGATATTTTGTAAAGACTCTGGAATTTTTCCTGTTAATTTGTTGTTTAACAGGTCTAATATCCGGAATCCGTTATATAGTTTGATCCGCCAGATTTTTGGTAAAGACTCTGGAATCTTTCCGGTCAATTTGTTTCTGGAGAGATCCAACAGATTAAGCTCTGTCATTTTCTCTAAAGACTCTGGAGTTTTTCCTGTTAATTTGTTTCTGGAGAGGTCCAACTGGCTAAGCCACCCAACATCTGATAAAAACTCTGGAATTTCGCCGGTCAACCTGTTGTTAGAAAAATCCAAAATTTCTAGAGTTTCCAGGTTGCATAGCCTAACCCACTGTTGAGTACAAATTGGTAACAGCTCTTGAATACTTCCATTAAATTTGTTATTTGACAGTTTCAAATACTGCAACTGTGGAAGTCTAGATACCACATAGGTCAATGAGCCTCCAAAGCCATTGTGTCCGCGATCAAGTACCAAGAGTTGAGTACACCTTGCTAGCTGCTCTGTAATTGAGCCGTTTAGAAAGTTGTTATTAGCTACTAGGTGTGTCAAATTTGGGGCATTTGAAACTGTAGAAGGGATAGTTCCAATCAAGTTGTTATTACCTATATTCAAACTTAACAGATTTTTTGAGAAATTCTGAGGAATCCCTCCAGAAAGCAAATTGGAGGTAAGGTCCAGAGCCTTCAGATTGCTCAAAGAAAACACTTTTGAAGGAATAGATCCTCTTAATTGATTGAAGCTGAGATCAAGGGCTTGCAGATTGCTCAAAGAACACAATTGGGAAGGAATCATTCCTGTCAGTCGATTGCCTCCTAGATCAAGAGTTTGCAGATTGCTCAATGAACACAACTGCAGAGGAATAGATCCTGAGAAATTATTGTAACGGAGACTCAGAGTTTTGAAATTGGCAAAGCTGCCAACACTCTTAAGGATTGGGCCTCGTTGGTGGTTGTTACTAAATTCAACCTTAGTTAAGTTTTTACATCCAGTAAGCTCTTGCGGAAACACACCAGAAAGAAAGGTATTATTAAACAGAACAAGAACTTGAAGGGCTGGCAGCTTACATAAATACTGCCAAATATCAAGTTTAATCGAACAACCAGACAACAAAAGTTCGACAACATCATCACCCCCATTTTCACTGCAACTTACACCTTGCCATTGACTTGGGTCAGAATTAGGATTCCAAATAGAGTTCTGGGCTGTTGAATGGTAGATATTTTTCATAAGTTCGACTTGTGTGGTGTGTAGAGAGAGTGCAAGAGTGAGAAATGAGAGACTGAATAACACACTGAAAACAGAAGGATTTGTTAAAAAATACCTCATAGTGGCGTTCTTCCCCGTTCAAATCTTGTTGCTTGGGTTCTCTGTGATGCATGGATTTTTCATCAGTCAAATAAGCGCGGGTATATGTAGGCCCTGCTGGGTGAAGAAAAAATAAGGAAAAAGGATACAATTTTGTGCAACATTAATTGGAATTTCCAGTCTTCGATGAAGTATCAAATGAAATTTCATGCAGCATGCGGGTCGACTTGTTTAGCACGTTAAAGCTGTTGGAAAATGTAATTCCACCGACCACAATAAATGTATTCACATGTTTATCCTGGAAAGATGTACTAGTTGAGCATGTTCCAATAGATGTTATAAAACTAGAGCTACAATAAGTCAGGTAGCGGACCCTATTGTGGGATAGGGTCCAATTGCTGGTATAAATATGGACACCCTGGGGGCCAACTTTGGACAGTCTGGGGACCATTGTTGGGCAATAAAAGTGTCAATAAATTTACACTTAGTATCCAACTACCAATCCCTTCAATTCAAAAAATACACAAATTGACCAATCATGTAATGCCACATCAGCATACCAATATTACATGACTTAGTTACCCATTATTGGTGCATCACTTTTTTTGGCTCTTTTTTTGTGGTTTTTGAAAAGCACCCCAAAACCTCGGAAAACGTGCTCGAATTTTCTCCAAAAGTTTTTTACATACTGCCAACTCGACAGTCAAGGGACGTGGCCAAAAAAATAAAGCTAACTCGGACGTTGATGACGTGGAGCAGGGGGTCAAAGTTACCCTACCCACGATAGGGCCCTCTCCCTTAGCAAGAAACATCCCTCAAACTGTACAAAAACAGGTGTTGTTCAACAAGGACTACAATTAGGACTAACATACATATTACATGAATTGTATAGTAACATAAAGAGACAATCACAATAGTTGTATTTTTAATAATATTATATCAGTAGTTGTGAATTTAAAATTGTTAATGTTGATGATGAGTACCCATAACTAAATTTTGTATTTCTTAGATCTAAAAAGAAACAAATCGTATGACGCCACATCAATGCACTAATAAAACATGACTTAGTGTACAACTATTGGTCTAACTTTTTGTTTTAGGTATTTTTGGATGGAAATGTCTATTCAACCTTGAGAATGCATCTCTGACTATATTTATTAATTAATTGAAAATAAAAAAATTTGTTGTATTATGATTTTCAATTAATTAATAAATAAGGTCAAAGGCGCATTCTCGACTTGATCGATAATAGTTTTTTGGACACCTCAACAAAATGCACATTAATGTGGGATCATATTTGATGGTGTGGCCTTGAAACCTTAGTTGTAAACAGGGGACTTGCCAAGTAAGTTGTAAAAAATTGAGAGTGATTTGAAATTTCCAAGTAGGATTTTGAGAAGCGTGAAGTTAGGATGCTCAACTATTAGGTCCTCTCCCCTAGTTTATCCTTATCCTTCTTTGTCCACTTTTTCAAGCTCTAGCTTATCAACAATTTTTTTATTCTATGATAATCCATACGCAACCCATGTGTTTTCCATGCTCTACACAAAAGAATTTCAATTATGACCATTTATGTTTTGAAGTGTGTGTGTGTGTGTGTGTGTGTAGAGGTAGCCTAGAGATGGGTAGAAGAAAAAAACTTTGTTTTCTAAATAAACAATAAGTCTGTTTTGGTTTGTTTTCATTTGTAAGAGCAACAACTCTATCTTTTGTATGTGAAGTTTATTGCAAGAGTAGCAACTCTATTTTATTTTCTGACATTAGTGTGTGAGCTTGTAATTTGTTTAAAACTCTACTATGAAAGAGGTCACTCTATTATAAATATTTGTATGTAAACAAAGTAGAAGCTCTTTTAGTATTCATCACTATTATTATTCTGTCTTTTCTCGAATCTATTTTATTCCTTCAAAAACTTCAACAAACTTCAATGCATATTAGTGTGGCATGTGTTCAAAAAGTTATACACTATGCCTATACGAGCTCAAGTTGTAAAAAAAATTGAGGTCACCAAAGCCCATAACAATAGTGGTTGCTACTCTAAACATATTAATCATTGGGTTAATTGTTGTTTCATTTATTTTTCAATTTTTTTGGTCAGTTTTTTGTTGAGGTGGTTTAATTGTTCTCTCACTATCTTTAAATGTATTTTCCATTTCAAATTAATATATGGTTTTTGCTATGTTTTCCTATTCGTAACTCCTAGCCTAATAGTGGTATTAGAGTCAAGATTTACATCTATTCCCCCAAACAATTCTCAATTCATAAAGTTCCCACTACCTTACAAGGAGACAATGCCTCTTGGGGGACAAACTAATATTAAGATTTTGATGATTGCTTATAATTTCCAAAAGAGGTACTTCAAATTTTAAAAGAAGTATATTCCTTCTCCCTTACCTGCTCACAAAAAGAATACTATGGTGCATGGTAAATAAATGTGTCTGCTGCAAAAATTGCTTTAAGACAAGGAAAATATTGATTTAGATGAAATCTATTTAATCTAATATTATTTATCTCTTATCACAGAGATTCTTTATCTTGATTTTTATTACAAATTTAAGCAAGAAAAAATAAGGAATAGTTTTGAATCTACAAACAAACTGTGCACACTCTGTGTAATTTTTTTTACAATTCACAATGTGGTCTAGTACATATCAACGATTAGAGAAGCTTTAACTACAAAAAAATACTTAGAATGGTATAGAAAAATAGAAAATATGCATTTTCAATTATCTATGATGTAATATTTTTATGGAGATGTCCAACCTACAACATCAATTGTTGTTAAAGAGAAAGAAAGATGGCAATATAAAAAATTCAAAAGCCTTAGCTTTGATAAGAGCTTCTATCAATGGAAATGTGTTTAAACATGTACAAGGGTGTAAATTTACTTGGGATGCCCTTCAAAAATTGAGAGATCTATATGATTCTCATTATGAAATGGAGTTTATTTAGTTACAGTTGAAGTTATTTGACCTTGAATTGAAGAATGGAGATTTTATGAGTTTGGCTTCTAAAATTCAAGTCATAAAACAAGATGTTGATGTTATTGGTGGGAAACTTGATATCTATCTCACAACCTTCATAAAGGCACTTCTTCCAACATATTCCACTTATTTGGAGTCTCTTCAAGGAAGTCTTCAATTGAACACCATCACTTTTGATCAACTAGTTGAAAAGTTGGTAAAACATGAGAAATCTTTTGGAAGAATAGAGGAAGAGGAGGTGCATATGGCAAAGACCACTCCCAACATGACAACCAAAATGATAGGCATTACTTGTATTGTAAATGATGTGGTTGAAAAGGTAGTCATGAAGCTCATAAATGCAAGCTCTCATGGGATAGCATAGAAGATTCTTTTAAACAAAAAGATAAAACACATAATGATGATAAAACTTCAAGAGTGGCCCAATTTGCATGCGGTACTAATAATGATCAATATGTGCTTTACGTTTCATATTTTCTTATTATAATTCATTTAATACTTCATGGCATGACTCTTGGGTGTTAGATACTGGAGCCACATAACATATGGTATTTCAATGTGATTATTTTAAATAGTTTCATAAAGGTGTTTGTGGTACAATCTATTTGGCAAATAAATCAAGCCTAAAACCTATTGAAAAAGGAAGCATTAGGCTCAAATTTCTTGGCCTTCCAGCTTTTGTACTTCATGATGTCTTGTACTTTCCTCAATTGCAAAATGTAATTTGTTGACACTAGTATTGATTTGACAACAAGGCCACTTTATTTTGTTGGAAGATGGATAAGTGGTTGTTAGGAAGAAGTCAAATAATCAAGTTGCATTTACTAGTTGCAAGATGACAAGTTATTAAAAGTCCATGGCACTTTAGCCCTTTCTAGGACGTTTGCATATCTTATCAAAAAAGGTAATTTATCTCTTACTCTTTTTTCATAGCATGCAAGATTTGGACATGTTAATTATGATAGCATTTGTATCATGCAAAAGTATGGTGTTGTAGGTTTTCCCACTTTGGTTAAGACAGTTGAAAATGTGAAGCTTGTATTCTTGTAAAATAACATAGAGATTCTTTCACTCACTCCACTTGGAAATCACATAGACAATTGCAACTTATTCATTCTAACTTATGTGGGCCTTTATCAATGAATTATGTTGGAGGATATAAGTATTTTACATTGGTAATTGATGATTATAGACACACTTGGATTTATTTGTTGCAGCAAAAATATAAATCTTTTGACTTTTAAGGAGTTTCACATTACGATTGAAAATCAAGCACAATCTCAAATTGGTACTCTTTGAATCGACAATGGTGCAAAATTTACTTCTATAGGGTAAGTGCACAAAGTTGTGACACAAAAATGGGGTATTAAGATACCTTTTTTTTTTTTGGAATCAACAAAGTCTAATATATTTGACGAGAAAATGAAGATAGTTGAACTCAAAATTTTGAAATGCAACGAGAACAAGAGTTATAGTGCTCTGAATCTACTTTCTAAACTACTATTTTTTAAAAAAATAGTGAAGATTAAGGGTTTGGAAAAGGGAGAGCACACAAAGTGGTCCTATTTTTATCAAGAAACATAATATAGCATTTGTTGTGCTACCCCTTAAAATGTTAACTTTTTTTAAGAATTTCAAAAATCACTTTGATGAGAAATTATATAATACCATGTAGTTTATGCCAATTTTTTCAACTTATTTTTTCATGAATATATTATTTTTTAATAATTTTCGAAGTGGACACATCTTTTAAAACAAAAATTTAAGCACACTTGGCCCTTAAAAATTTTCAAAACTAATCGAAAATCAATTTTATTTTTTTCCATATGTGTAGAATGGAATCTAGTTTCTAAAAATGTAATTTTTTTCAAAATTTGATGAACGAGTAAAAACTATACCCAAACTAGCACATGTTTTTTGACAAAAAATGGACACACTAATAATACAAGTTAAATATGAAAACCTTAACATAATCAAAATGTGAAAAAATTATATGGTTAGATAGCTAAGAGAGAGCTTAACATCATCATGGTATTTTTATAAATTTGCATTGAAACACGTGCAAACCTGATGGAGAGCATGACCAAAAATGTGATTTTTTTTTACCTTTTCAAAAAAACACGTCTTTGGCATGAAATGGTTGTTCAACCCTTTGGGTTGGAAGCCCAAGGAAAATCCAACCAAAAGGGTTGGTATTTCCCAATGCAACCAATTTGGCGAGCACCAAATTTGGCGCTAGCCAAATGAAATTTTTCATTCAAACAAGCACCGAATTTGGTGCTCACAAAATGTAAATGATGGCTTTTTATAATGCATTTTTCTTTCTTTTTCTTTTTTTCTTTTTTTCTTTGTCTTTGTCTGTGTCTTTCTCTGTGAGTGAAACTATATGTACATGAAATAAACATTTATATATGGACATTTAATTTCTTCTACTTTAAGTTATATTTCATATATATAGTTTTAGGATGTTTCAAAGTGGTTTTGAATCTCTTGAAGTTATAATAAAAATTCTTGTTTTTGGAAGATCTTATAATATTTTAGGCTTAGTCAAATTTTAGTAATCAAGAAGTCAAATTTCAATAATAATCAAGTTGTATCTATAGTGTAGGAAATTGTACTGCTTTTATGTGATAGTACAATTTCACACTTAATTTGGACCTTTTTTAGTGACCTCACATTTTATGCATTTTTACCCTTCATTAATAGGCCCCTAAACCCCTTTATTATGCATCCCAAGGCCTATTTTTATCATTTTTTGTCAATGCAACATGCATTGAATAAATGTATTTAATTAATTTAATACCCCGAAATTCATTAATCTTGGATTTTTAGGCCAAGACCCATTCACCATTGGGAAAATAGGTCCCCTCTAAGATCCAAATTCAAATTTTAAACATGTTTTTGGTGGAATTTTTTAACTCCCAGATTCAAGTTTCAAATGTCATCTTTCGAGATTTAATAATCAAGAAATTAGAAAGGAATCCTATAAAGCCTAGTCTTTTCACCATTTTACACTAGGTTGAGAAAAAGATTGAGAAGATATTCACAAGATTAGCACTCAAGAGCAAGGAGAGCATTCAAGCAAGCAAAGTTGAAGTCTTGGAGCAACATTTCAATTTATTTTGTAGGTTTTCAAACTCATTTTTTCAAGATTGATCAAGCACTGTTCATGATTGAAGATTGATGCCTATGGTGGATCATGATGGATTCTAGGTTTTGGGACATGCAACTAGCCATTTCCCTTGATCTAACAAATTGTTTCTTAGTGATCCCATCTTCTATCTTCATTCTACTAGCCACCTAAAGTAAGGTATAATCAAACTTTGGATCTATTGGGGTGTCTTGATGTCTCCCTAATTAGGTCTTTGTTTTATTGTTCATGTTCATTTACGGATCTTATTCTAACATGAATAGGGTTTATTTGCATTTTAGCTCTAAATAATTGGTGCAGGAGCACCTTGGCAAAATTAGGCCTCCATGAAGCAATCTTTTGAAATTTGATTCAAAATTATTGTTCGTACCTTGTAATAATTTTATTAGAGTCATTTTTCATATATTTGAGGTCATTTAGAAGGGTCAATATTCAAGGTTTTGTCAAATTTGAGAAAATATAAAAATTGTCACACAAAAAATGTAAAATTGCATAAGCAACCTTAAGAAGTTGAAAGGTATCAATGGTTTTTGGCATTGGTGGGTAGTTAGAAAGTATTTAGAAGTTCAAAGGTAATTTTTATTCCTTTAAAAAGGCTCTTTGTACATTTAGAAGCTTGTGGGTGATTGAAAATTTGAAATGGAATAATGAAAAAACACAGTTTTCTATAATTTTCTTCAAAAATTCATAGTTTCTAGCCTTTGTATGGATTTGTACAACCTAAAATTATAGAATAAATGTTTGTAAGTGTTAGAGGGAACAATCACCTTCCATTTCCAATTCATTTCATGTAGATTGGTTCATTTTTAAAGAAGTTATGCTAATTTTTGTAAATACAGTCTAAATCATGATCTAGGGTAATAGTTTGCAGTAAAATTCATGTTTCTCAAAATTTAACCATTGGATTTTACTAAAAATTGGAGAAAATGTCTGTAATGATATTCTTTAAATTCTCACCAGAGCGATTGGATTGATTAATTTATTTGTGAAAGTTATAGGTGACTGTTTGCATGCATATTTGCCTATTTAGGCCTAATTAGCAAAAAAGAAGTTAGGACAACAAGTGTGTGTTCCAAAACAAGTGTACCTACAAATGAGATATTTTTTTAATGGACAAAATGGGTACTCAAAAATGTATTTATTTATTTTAGATTCAATCTGGTTTGAAAGTTACACCCGATTTAGTGCTTTGATTCCCTTCAAGCAAAATTTGGGTTTTTGGTGCAAGTAATTTGTAAATCTGATAAAACAGAGGAATAAGGCTATGTAATTGGTTTAATTCTATAAAAATTATTATTTTGAAGATGTATGAGGGTCTGGTTTGAGTTTTATAAAGGTTTAGAGTCAAGTTTTGAAGAGTTGGGCTATGTAGCCATGAAGAAATTCAAAGAAATTGAAGTGATTTTGGTAAAGGATTGAATGAGAATTGTTTTAAGTATTGTTGTTTCTTCCTTTGCCTTTGCATCAGTTTGGTATCAAATCTCAACAAAAGGTCTAGGCTGAGAAAGAAGTTGGTTTTGGTATTGTGGTTTTGTAGTTGTGTGTGTGTGGTTGCAGGTTCAGAAGGTAACGTGGTGGCTGTCATTGAGAAGGCAGAGAGAAAGTTGTAAAAAGTGAGTGAGTTGAAGCAAGGAGCAACTTGCTTGGTGACCATCTTGAAGATGGAGATTCTGAGAAGGCATCTACAAGCAGAGGAAGAGAGGAAGAAGAAAAAGAGACAAGAAAAGTTTGATAGAGAGATTTCTGAGTTGAAGTAAGAGATGAAGAGGTTTGAAGACGATTTCCAAGAATCCATGAAGAGGATGGAGCAGATGATTAAGCAAGCAACAAGTTGGAATTTGATAGTGAAAATGAAATTTTCATGGCCCATACAGAAGATAATCAAAAGGAGAAGGCATAAGAAGATAAAAGAAGATGAAGTCTTTGAGGATGCTAAAGAAGAGTTCATTGATGAAGAGAGCAAAGTTGTTGTAGATGTTTCCAAGCATGAAGATGAAGAGAGGACAAAGATCATAGGCCTAATTTCAGATGTTGAAGACCTTGGATTAGTGACAAGATTGGATAAAAAGCAGATTGTGAATGAATTGGCCTTGGAGATCTACAAGGAATTGAAGGATGATGGAGGTATAATGATCAAAACTATGTTTCATTTCTTTATTATACTAATCTTGTGGACAAGAAACAACTTGCAGGTTAAGGGACTGAGGGAGAAGCATGATATTAAGATGTACCAAAGAGTGGAGACTTTGGTTTCAGTTGGTGAGCAATGTAGGAAGCTGATTTGCATGGAAAAATTCAAACCCAAAGTGAAAATGAAGGTGATGGAAGCTGTTTTAAGGTGGTAGAGCATATGAGGAATGAAGGTTGTTGACAACATCAATCCAAGTGGACTTGGATTCTTTTCTTGGTCAGGAGTTTGGTGTAGGAGCACCTCAGCAAAATTAGGCCTCCATGAAGCAATCTTTTGAAATTTGATTCAAAATTATTGTTCGTACCTTGTAATAATTTTATTAGAGTCATTTTTCATATATTTGAGGTCATTTAGAAGGGTCAATATTCAAGGTTTTGTCAAATTTGAGAAAATATAAAAATTGTCACACAAAAAATGTAAAATTGCATAAGCAACCTTAAGAAGTTGAAAGGTATCAATGGTTTTTGGCATTGATGGGTAGTTAGAAAGTAGTTAGAAGTTCAAAGGCCATTTGTATTCCTTTAAAAAGGCTCTTTGTACATTTAGAAGATTGTAGGTGATTGAAAATTTGAAATGGAATAATGAAAAAACACAGTTTTTTATAATTTTCTTCAAAAATTCATAGTTTCTAGCCTTTGTACGGATTTTTACCGCATCAAATTCCAGAATAAATGTTTGTAAGTGTTAGAGGTAACAATCACCTTCCATTTCCAATTCGTTTCATGCAAATTGGTTCATTTTAAAAGAAGTTATGCTATTTTTTGTAAATATAGTCTAAATCCTGATCTAGGGTAATAGTTTGCAATAAAATTAGTTTTTCTCAAAATTTAACCATTGGATTTTACTAAAAATTGGAGAAAATTTCTACAATGATATTCTCTAAAGTCTCACTGGAGAGATTGGATTGATTAATTGATTTGTGAAAGTTATAGGTGACTGTTTGCATGCATATTTGCCTATTTAGGCCTAATTAG
>VDFB02361864.1:106652-148326 GCA_007258455.2 Sequoia sempervirens
CACTACTCATGAAACATGGGTCAATGAGTTTGACTCAAAAACTACACGGTTGAATCCCGATAGCAATATCATAATTTGACATGTGGAAAATACCTCCTAAATATAAATTTTAGTGATCACTTATGTGATGTAGGAAAAGTGATATGTAAACTAGGACGTTAAATTTTTCCAAAACTTAATCCAATTACAGATTTAATTCCCGATCCAACAGTAATGCATGATTATGTATCTTAACCGTTGAAATTATGAAATTGAGTAATCCTTTCAAACACTTTAAATCAATTATCTGTAATAACATTCATGAGAGAGCATAATATTGAAACAAATGAGAGAACAAGAAAGAGATAGAAGAGAGACACAAACAACTTGATAACGGAGTTTGCTCAATTTGAGCTACGTCTTCGGGTCCGCTTCTCAACGTTGGACTACTTTATTGATATCACCAAGCTTTAATAGCCTTCTTACAATATCCAAGCTTTAATCACTCACAATCTCTCTTTGCAATTTTACAATTTTTGGTGTAATCAACACCTTGTAATTTCTCTCCCAAAAATTCCTCCAAAGAGTATAAAATTTTCTCTCAAAAAAACACATCTGAATTATTTCTCCACAAAAATGCATAAAGGCCCTATCACATCACCTTCTTTTATACATAAATTTTACATATAGGGTTAAAAAACACCATAATAAATAAAATAACAATTAACCCCCCTCCTTTGGCTTTTATAATTATAAGCCTTACAAAAAAACACTAACCCGTTTATATAAAAACAATAACTTCCCCATTTTAAAAATAAAACATTAAACAACCCCTTAATAAAACATTTGGAATTTGTTTTTTAATCCCTTGTCTTATTATATTCACAGGCTATTTGAGTTTATGAGGTTGAGTTTAAAAATAAAATAGCAATTTAGTGTTATTTTAGGAGGTTTTGTTTTTTTTCTTATGAGTTAATTTTCATTGATTTTAGGAGATTTGGATCCCACCAAATCCGGTTGGGATCCCACAAAATCTGATGGATTTTTGTGAGATTAAATAATCCTCCACACCTTATTTTCAAAAATAAAGCATAGTACGTGAATTTTGTGAGATTTTTGCCACATCACCTGCAACTCCCACATCACCATCTAGTCAATTGCCATGTCACATGCTGACATCATCATTTTGACTAAAACTTTGACTGTCTCTATTTTCCTCATACGGATTCCATTTTCGAAACTGAGGATAGTTCTGGAATCAGCACGACAAGCACTATGACTTGGTGTCATTTTTTCTTGGATTTGAGACAATCAAATTTCACCTTTTTGAATGCTTGATTCGCCTGTTTGACCAAACCTTTGACCAAGCATAACTCTGGCATATGACCTCCTTTTGACGCAATTCAGGTTGCGTCAGGATCATGTCAGCGAGCTCTATCCAATGATGTCAAGTTTGAGAGATTTTGAGACTATGATATTTTTGAGATTCTTGGATCCTCCTAGATCATTCCCCCCCATTGAGAAGCTTTTGTACCTCCAAAAGGTCTATTTTTATTTACAATTTAAGTGAGGGCATTTTTTCCTCACTTGCCCAGTATCATTTGTCCTTCCTTCTTGGAACCAATGCATCTGACTCATCACAACAATGATCAAAACTACACTAATATTGTTAAGTACATTATCCATATACACATCCACATTCAATGTTTTCGCTACCAACCATACACTGCTAAGAAGTAGAAGGCTGAATAACAAAACTAAATTTGTAGATGAGAAAAAGAATGTACCAACATCATGCTTGTCTTTCATAACTGGAACAACCTCGGGCAATGAAACTTCTTGCGGTACAAACATAAGTGCCAAATTATTGCTTGCATTAACTACCCTTTTCAATTGTCCCATTGTCACAAAAGATCTATTAGTCCTAATTGGATGAGAATGCACAATGTATTCAATTCCTTCCTTAAACAAGTGATACTGATTATGTTCCCTGTAGAATATTTCCTTTCTTTCATATAAGTATGGGCTACCCAACACAATCCCACAAATATCAAGTGGAACCACATCAAATTTAACCTCATCTATAAACTTAGATGTTATTGCAAATCTTAAATTGCATTGCCTTGTTACTTGCAATCTGTTATCATTGCACACCCAACCTAATGGATAAGGTTTCTTATGTGGCTTTGTTTTCAATCCCAACTATTCAACAACTTCTTCTGAAATTAAATTAACTTGGGACCCACTATCTATCAGTGCGTCAATCTTAGTGTTCTTAGTAATCACCCTTATATGAAACAATTCACATCTTTTTGTATCTTCAGCAACAACATGACTTTTAGAAGTAGAAGCACATGAAACATTAGTGGCAGAATCATTACCATCAAAAGCTTTACCTTTCAAACCCATAACTGTTATCTTTGTTTCATCATCAGAATCTGATCCAAGATCTTGAATGACAGTTGCAGCTTTTTGCTTTCCTTTACGATCCTTAAACCACTTTGGCTTCAATTCTGGATGCAATTGCCAACACTTTGCATCTGTGTGCCCATTCTTTTGACAATGTGAACAAGTAGGCTTTTCACCTTCCTCTTTCTTCACGGTGGCTACTTTCTTCTCCTTTCCCTTTTTATTGCCTTCAGTTGGAGGAACAAATTCCTTCTTTGAACTGAAACTTATGTCCCTTCCACGTGCTTCAATATGGGTTGCTTGTACACACACTTCATCAAAGTTAGATGGATTAAACATCAAGATTGTATGTTTCAAATGTGAATGAAAACCACCTATATACTTTAATAAAGTTTCTTGTGTATAAAGAGGAATTCCAAGAGTGAGTGCTTTCATCCTAAACACCTGTGTATACTTTTGCACCATTTGTCCTTTACCCTATCTCAGATTTTTCCAATCCATAACAACTTGCTGCATATAACCCAAAGGATAAAATTGTTTCTTTAAAGCAGAAGTAAACTCATACCAAGATGAAATGATTTTACCGTGTGTAGCAAGATCATCTTGAATCTTGCTCTCCCACCAAACCAATGCAGTGCCCCCCATTCTAAGAGTAGCTAGCTGGATTTTGGAAGAATCATCCAATATCTGTTGAACCCTGCAATACACTTCAATCTACTTAAGCCAGTTATCCAATTTCTTTACATCTAATTCACCATTATACATAGGAAACTCAAATTTAACATCCAGTTTTAACAAAGGTGTTTGCACAACTTGTTTCTTTTTAGAAGAGTTAGATGAAGAAGAAGACAATGAAGAAGATGAAGAGGATGGGGATGGAGGTTCAGGAGGGTCACCACCACCTCCTACTCCTTTACCTTTGTCTTCTTTTGAAGTAGTTTCATTTTCCTCCTTTTTTTTCTTGTCTTCCTTTCTCTTATGTCGTTCTTGCCTCTCTTGGACAAGAACTTCCACCATAGCTTTCATTTCAAGAAAATCTTTCTAGAAAGCTTTCTCATCAAGCTCTATAGAACTTTGTTCACCTACCATCTCTGATCGTGGAAAAGTCCTTCGTTTTCCAATCTCTGGGTTGAACTGTATAAGTGCACCTTCTCCTTGCTTCAATTTCAACCTGGTTAACATTCACCACTTGAAATTTTCTTGTTAAACTGCTCTGATACCAACTTGATTTGTAAACTAGGACATTAAAGTTTTCCAAAACTTAATCCAATTATAGATTTAATTCCTGATCCAACAGTAATGCATGATTATGAATCTTAACTGTTGAAATTATGAAACTGAGTAATCCTTTCAAACACTTTAAATCAATTATCTGTAATAACATTCATGAGAGAGCATAATACTGAAACAAATGAGAGAACAAGAAAGAGATAGAAGAGAGACACAAATAACTTGATAACAGAGTTCTCTCAATTTGAGCTACGTCTCTGGGTCTGCTTCTCAACGTTGGACCGCTTTATTGATATCGCCAACCTTTAATAGCCTTCTTACAATATCCAAGCTTTAATCACTCACAATCTCTCTTTGCAATTTTACAATTTTTGGTGTAATCAACACCTTGTAATTTCTCTCCCAAAAATTCCTCCAAAGAGTATAAAATTTTCTCTCAAAAAAACACATCCGAATTATTTCTCCACAAAAATGCATAAAGGCCCTATCACATCACTGTCTTTTATACATAAATTTTACATATAGGGTTAAAAACCACCATAATAAATAAAATAACAATTAACCCGCCTCCTTTGGCTTTTATAATTATAAGCCTTACAAAAAAACACTAACCCGTTTATATAAAAACAATAACTTCCCCATTTAAAAAATAAAACATTTAAACAACCCCTTAATAAAACATTTGGAATTTGTTTTTTAATCCCTTGTCTTATTATATTCATGGGCTATTTGAGTTTATGGGGTTGAGTTTAAAAATAAAATAACAATTTAGTGTTATTTTAGGAGGTTTTGTTTTTTTCTTATGAGTTAATTTTCATTGATTTTAGGAGATTTGGATCCCACAAAATCTGATGGATTTTTGTGAGATTAAATAATCCTCCACACCTTATTTTCAAAAATAAAGCATGGTACATGAATTTTGTGATATTTTTGCCACATCACCTGCAACTCCCACATCACCATCTAGTCAATTGCCATGTCACATGCTGACATCATCATTTTGACTAAAACATTGACTGGCTCTATTTTCCTCATATGGACTCTGTTTTCGAAACTGAGGATAGTTCTGAAATCAGCACAACAAGCACTATGACTTGGTGTCATTTTTTATTGGATTTGAGACAATCAAATTTCACCTTTTTGAATGCTTGATTCACCTGTTTGACCAAACCCTTGACCAAGCATAACTCTAGCATATGACCTCCTTTTGACGCAATTCAGGTTGCATCGGGATCGTGTCAGCGAGCTCTATCCAATGATGTCAAGTTTGAGAGATTTTGAGGCTGTGATATTTTTGAGATTCTTGGATCCTCCTAGATCAAAAAGTGATCCTAGATCCAAAAAAGATTAAACTCTTTTCACTTAACATCACATTTGGACACAAGACCAACTATGGTTTATGATTAGCTTCCTTCCATAATGGAGAGCCAATGTTATTGGATCTTGTGTTTATTTTTGTGTTGTGGGGATGATAAATTTGATATGTTTTAACAATCCTATTTAAAATGCAACCCTCAATTTGAAAATTTAATTTATTACACAAACAAAAAATGACAATCACACAACTTTAGATTTGAGCGATGGAGATAGAGATGAACTTGTGTTGTAAATTTGAGGCTGAATTGGGAGGAAAAAGTAGTATGGTGCCCTATACCAAGATGTTTTCTTAGATCCAAAAACTCTAAGATGTGAGTTACAATTTGGTTTATGTTTCCTGTGACTTTCAGCTAATGAGACTTTTGTATTTGATCTGAACACATAAAAAGAGGGGGAAAGGTTGTGTTGTATACCAGCTTGCCTTTAATTCAAACCCCATTTTGGTATTTCTACCTCCACATACAAAAATTGATGATGATCAAGAGGGAATTACCCTAGAGTGAGCAAAGGAAAAAACAACAATAATTAACTAAAATGATAAATGACAATGTTACCTTGACGTGAAATCCTTGATGAAGTGATACCACACCACAAGTTGCCACAATTGTTGATTGATGGATGCCTTGATTGCTTGATCGACCTAGACAAAAGGTTAGCTCCCAAAATACAATAGCTTCTTGTAGATAGCATGTAGAGGATAACTTAATACATCTTCATAATTTGATCATAATAGCCCCTTCTTCATAATCATCTCTTTCTCTAATGTTCAAATGAAAATAAAACTTACTTATATGTGCATTCCAATTAATATTTTTTAATATAGACCAACTTGGGATCTTTTAAAACCACCAAATTTAATTTTGAGTTAGGACGCCCTTAAGGTCAAGGGACCCCCCACTCCTAACTAAGTTATTTGGCACCAAATTTGTCAGGAAATTAGGGAATTTAATACTATTTTATAATCTATCCCCCAAAAAAGTAAATTATTATTATAATTAATGTTGTAGGAAAAATAGTACGCTCAAAGAAGAAGAACCTATAGATGAGTTGTAACAAGAGATTGAAGTTTGATTTTGAGTAGCTACTTCCTAGTATAGGGTGCCTAGCACCCCTATCTGTTGAAATGTGCAAGACAACTAAGAGGGGGGGTGAATTAGTTGTCATCAAACTCAATCTCAAATCACAAACACTTATCAACTTCACAACCACTCTAATATGTTTTTAAGTATGAACATGAAATGCAGATAACAAAAAGCAATATCAACACAAGAGACACTAGATTTACATGGAAAACCCAATAAGGGAAAAACCACTATGAGGATTAACTCACAATGTAAAGTAATTCCAAAACTGAATACAAAGAGGCTCACTACAAAGGGATTACTTCTCAAAATATAAGACTGACTTCCTATAGAAAGGACTCACTGTTGAACAAGGAGGATCACTACCTATAGATACAAAAGATCCATCACAACAAGTTACACACATCCATAGCCTTGACCAAAAGATTGCAGACACCATCAGCTCACTACTTTCAGGAATCTGGAATATTAAAGTACTACTTCCTCAACTCTTTTTCGCACAACTCTACTTCAAAAAATTGTAGCTCATTTGATTGATCTATTCACAACATCTCAACTTGTATTTATATTGTTGGTTTGAAAATCAAAAAAATGCTAGGATCTAAAAGATAGCCAAACTTTATGCTCAACCCTAACACTGGACTTGGCCATCATAATAGGAAATAAGAAATTTCCCCTTCACTTCAGGCTTTTCAGGACCTAGGCAGGTAAACCTTGGTAATACTCTTGAATTCTGATACATTTCAGCAGAGTATTATATTTAAGCAGATTGCTCTCAAAATATTTAATCAGAATACAAATGATTCAAATCCAGAACTAACTTAATTATAATTCCATATCACCTAATCATCCTTGAGTGTAAATGTAATGTAAAATTTTCACCTAACAACAAGAGGGTATAGAAGGACTTTGATAATTTGATTTATTTCTGGAAAAAAATCAAGCCTCCAATAGACCAGTGCCTAATCCTGAATCATAGAGTCAAACATGAAACCATAGTAGAAATAATATGAACGAATGGAACTCAATTAGTGCATTCCAAGATGTTAATGCCTTACATTAACAAATTTACTAATATTGTCATTCAAACTCTTCTTACAAATCCAATTTGTGCACCCAAAACCACAAACATTTACTAAAAGCTTTTAATTCTTCCCTTGGAAGAAAACCATATATAAACATTACTATCACATAAAACATTGTGAAGACAAATTTCAAATACCCTTGATATTCTGAAATTTGTATGGACTTGAATACAAAACTTGATATTATAACTGTTTGAACAGAGAGATTTAACTCTTTCCTTGAAAGAGACCAGTGAGCAAACAATACATTTATAGAAGACTTGTAAAGTTGAATCAAAACCTCCTTAAGGTATTCAATTCATATAACCAAAACTGTACAAAACTGGAGACAATCTCATGGCAATAGCATTGTAATTCCAAACATTGATTCACTTATTCATAAAACCAAACTATTGTATCAACATTTCTAATCTGCAACCTAAAACTCAACACTACCCTATTTACAAGCTTGGAAAAATAAAAAAAAATTGAACCTATACAAGAGAGTAATGAGGAGAATAAATAGAAGAAGAAAGAGCTCCATATTTAATCTACTTTTGCCACATGTCTTCTTCAAACCTGATTTTCTTCTACCATCTATCCTTTCTCTCTCCTCTCTCTGCAACTGAAAAATACTTCCCTTGATCTGCACATTTCCCCTTTTGCTCTAACTGAAAAATATTCCCATCATATCCATATTCTCTCACATGCATCCACTCTGGCATATATACTAATTGTCACCACACCATCTGGCAAAAATCTCTATCCATTTGTGCCTTGACAAGGGTCAATGGTTCATTTCGCAACTCCTTTGTTGATACTGGCATGAAGATTTTCTTTCATGGATGTCACGGCATTGCAACTATTCCATTTGACAAAACTTCACCTCTACAATATTATCTTACTAGCTCTTATGAGTAATATTTGTTGGGAAATTCATTTTTTTTATAAACTATTCCAATAAGCTTAATTTTTGCATATTTTACAACCCTTGCAACTATGACATTTGACAAAACCCTTATATGCTTTGATAGTTTCAAAAGCCCCTTTTTCAAATTTGTTTTATGCTTGACTTGTAATCATTGTAACCAAGAAAAAAATGTTTCTACGAGGTATTTCAAGGAATTCACATGCCGTGTCAATGCTTCCACATTTTACTAAAAAATCGATACACTATTCCAAGCCCCCATTTTGCACTGAGAAAGGTTGTGGTCTTTGGTTTTACGATTGCCAGTAGCATTTGCTAAAATTCCTTTGTCATGCATGCTTTGACGAATGTCCATAACCTATTCAAAAGGTCCCACATATTGGCATAGATGTGGGGTATGCTGGGAGGATGTTGGTAGAGGGTTGTAGAATTTGGTATTATAATCTCACCATTTGATTTCTCCTTTTAATTAAAGATTCTAAAGCCATTTCATAAAATTTGCAATGTGTATCATCACAGCTCCCTCATTAACATAGGTAAGGGAGGTGGAAAAAAATGTGGAAGATTACTTTACATCTATTGTTGTATTGATTTATAATTTCAAAATCCTTTTAGCAAATCCCCTCTATTTCCAAACCACCATTTATCGCACCCTCACAAATATAGTGCAAAGAAAAAAACATCAACCAATGATAGGTGATAGGGATGAATAGAATATCATGCATCACCAATGAAAAGAGGAGAGAACAAAACAAATCAGCGACATGTGATATACGTTACACCATCGCTAATTCTATTCAAGCAAAGCCTAAGCCATTTAAACATTAGAACACAAGGACATTTTTCAATTTTTGCCATGGTGTAAACAAAGCAATTTCATTGTGGGCATAAAAAACACTTCAAATCTGATTATGAGAGTGTGAAACCAAGCAAGTTTACTCACTTATGATACATAAGTGTGACCACCAATTAACAACTAACGACAATTAGCATATCTCAACTTATCATTTACCGAAGTAGGCCACTTAAGAAATTTTCAGTGGTATCTCTAAGTGTTGCAACTAATTTCCATTCATAGTCACTTCAAATTTCTGCCAAATTTGAAGGTGCCAAAAGTGGCTCTTTCTAGGGATGTATGCCCCTTGTGGGCATAGCAAGGATCCAAATCTCTTGGAGCATACCAAGTGCCTACTCCATTGGGCATTCTAAACTACTCCTTTTTGCAAAATAGGAACTCATTTTTCAAACTTCATTTGGAGGCCCTAGGCCCCCAAAAAGGTAAAACCAAAACCTTCCTTTTTCAAATATCTAATTTTCATCACATAACAATTTGATCAATTTGAGTATATTACTGAGAATAATCTGATCATAAACATTACCATTGGCAATTCTCATAACTTCTTTTAGCATAATATTGCCAGTGTAATCTCCATCATTTTGCATTGTATAACCAAACATGAACTAAAAACTTTCATCCTCACATGACACATATGGGTTATGTTCATTATATAAAACATGTTCATATTGAAACTAAAATTGATTGTTAGTCATTTCATTTTCATGCTCCATCAAAATACCTCCCAACTAAGTTGGGAACTGAAAACATTCATACTCTTCCAGGTAGCTGGCAACTTGTCATTCAACCTTATCTGCAACACCTATATCAAATGTAAAAATTTCATAGGAATTACCCTCAAGGAACTCATCAATATGTTTCTTTGTTAGCTCAAGACCACATTCTGACCTTGTGTCAGATGCATCATCAAAATCCTCAACAAAGAGTGGATTATCTTTGTACCAATAAGGATCATCATTTCTCATCTCTAGTGAAGATGGAGGCTCATCAAATAAGGGGTTTTCCATTGCATTTATCTTTGACATAAATATTTCTACCTCCTCCACATGGAGTTCCAAATATTCACTAGCATCATTGTATTCTAAATCATTACAATCATTGGAAAAGTATAAAGAAATATTTTCAACTTCATATTCATCACCAGTGGTTGACATCTCTAACTCATATTCTGAAAACACTTCATAAGAAAATTGTTCCTTCTCAAAAAAACATGCATTCCCATAATTATCAACATATTTCTCATCTGCAACAAATGATCATATCTCTTCTTCATGAGGACAATCACATTCAATAGAGATTTGACCATATGCAACAGCATCATCATTAATACAACAAGAGGATTCATCAACATTGCAACTATGTTGTGAATCTTTAGACTAAATGCTCAGTCTTATGTCATTCATGGGAGCATAGGTAGTGGACTCTTCAAAAGAACTAAAACCACACCTTTCATTTGCTTCATTGAGGTATACATTTTCAACCTTTTCTCTGCTATCTTCTTCTTCATGTGATATCTCACTACTTGACTCATATAGACCGAAAAAAATTATTATCATTACAAGTTGAAAATATGATAGTTTCTTGATGATCATCTCTAATCTTTTAAAAAAGAGAAAAGTACTCACACACTTGATCAAGCCTAACCAGCTTCAACTCCTTTAGCAGAGCACTCAAACCTAGTTCATAAGATTCATAGAATAAATCAATGCACACTGAATGTTTAGGTTTGTGACACTCAAGATGTTGACAAAACAAGGACAGACAACTAAGAGGGGGGGTGAATTAGTTGTCACAAAATATTTAAACCTTTTCAAACTTTACTTAACTCAATCTCAGATCTGATGAATAAACAATAAACCATAAGCATTCAGCACATCAGAAACACAAAGAACACCAATATTTTTATGTGGAAACCCTGTTAGGGGAAAAACCACGGTGGATGTTAGTCCACAAGATTATACCCTATTAAAAGTATAATGAAAGAAATAATGTGGATGCACATGCATTCAGGCACACTGCCTAGAGCTCAATGCTCAAATACAAGAGAGCTCACTTCCCAACAATACACAACAATATGGATTAGATCCATAGAGTATGAATTGAGAAAATAGCTTCTACACAAGTGTTATTACGGTTCCAGTTAAGCGCAGAAAACCTTCTTCAAACTTCGCTCAAACTTCTTCTCACTCTGCTCTGCAATCAAATTATTTGGACACTAATTTCACATTTTCACTTTCTCTAGCATACATTCTCTCTAATGCACACACTAACTTTGCTTAAAAAACCTCTCTTATATATCTGCAACAAGGAATTACATCAACAACCTAGTTGGCCAAAAATATGAAACATATTTTCAATGTTAGCCCAAATTTACAAATAAATTTTCATTGTGGATCAAACATCATCACCTAAGATCATTATAAGACCCAAAAAAATATCCTCAAGCATTCCAAACATTCAAATGTTAAATCTCCAAGGATCTATAACACGCTACAACCACCATGTTGACCAAGAACACAAAAACCAAACATACCGAGGAAAATCTTCAACCACGAGCACACCAATCAACACAGACATACAAAAAGAATAGAGAATGATCTAGAAACATCCATGAACACCAAAAAATAACTGAGAAACATCTTACAGCAACCAGAATTATACCAACTTTAATCAAGAACACTAACAGAGACCACAAAAACACTATCAAAATACAGATCTTCATAATTTGAACAAATCTTTACGCGGAACTCTTAAACTTCTGGTGGATGGAATAGATATACTCAAAAATAAACCCTTTAGTCCACATCTATTGATCTTCAATGTACATAATAAGACACCTTCATGACCTTCACAGTTCCACTGGGAACCTACAATACTTTATTTTACAATTTTCTCAATATCCTCGACATATACAACCTTCAATACATCAAATGCTAATAGTGTTGACACCAATGGCAACCACATATCAACAGCACAATCACAATATCCAACAATCTCCCCCTTTGGCATTGATGGCAACACAAAAACACCATGAACCCAACTCTCAATCAACACTTACTCCTCCTTAGATTCTGACTCTTTTCCTTAATTTCTCTTCTCCCCCTAAATTATTTTTCACATTGCTCTTCACCTCCTTTGACATCAATGGAAAGGATAAGAATTATCTTTCCACATACAAGCTCTGAACCACATATCTACACTTCTAACTACTCCCCCTAAGTAGCAACCATGAAAACATTAATCTGGATTAGGAAATATCTATGAAGCCCACAGATTGATGAAAGAAAAATGCATATTTAGTTCAAATTAGGGGGGGTAATCACCCCTACCATCCCTCTGAGATACTCAAAATTATCCTTTGGAAATGGCTTGGTGAAAATGTCTGCAATACGTTCTTTGGTAGGTACATACTCCAGTCTAACTTCTTTCTCACTCACTTTTTCTCTTAAGAAGTGAAACTTGATTGATATATGCTTGGTCTTAGAGTGTAGCACCAAATTCTTTGATATGTTTATTGCACTTGAGTTGTCACAGTATATAGCAATAGGTTCATCATATACTACTCTGATATCTTTCAACATCTATTTCATCCACATCACCTAAGTACATTTGATTGCAACAACAATATACTCTGCCTCAGCAGTAGATAGTTATATGGAATTTTTCTTTTTTCCCAACCAACACACCAACTTCTTCCCTAGGAAGAAAGCACCACCATTAGTACTATTTTTGTCATCAACATCTCCTGCCCAATCCACATTAGTATATGCATTTAAAGTAAGATCATCATCCTTAGGATACCAAAGCCCAAAATCAACTATTCATTTCAGATACCTGAAGATTCTCTTAACAATAGTCACATGAGACTCTTTTGGATCAGCCTGAAATCTAGCAACCATACATACAACATTCATAATGCCTGGTCTAGTCTAAGTTAAGTAGAGAAATCCACCAATCATCAACCTATATCTTGTTTGATTTTCCTTAGGAGAATCACCATTTTGTGTCAACTTACATCTAGTTACCTTGGGAGTACCAATAGGTTTTGAGTCATCCATGCCAAACTTCTTCATCAATTCTCTCACATGTTTTGACTGGGATATGAAGATCCCCTTATCTAACTGAGTAACTTTCAATCCCAGAAATAACTTCATCTCTCCAATCATACTAATCTCAAATTCACTCTTCATTTCATTAGCAAACCTCATACATAGATTATCATCTCCTCCAAAAATAATGTCATCAACAAAGACCTCAATAATTAATTATTTATCATCATCCAATTTGAAATATAATTTGTTGTCAATAGTACTTTTATTGAATCCAAGCTTTAGTAAGTATTTGTCTAATTTAGCATACTAGGCTCTGGGGGCTTTCTTGAGTCCATACAAATCTTTCTTCAATCGACAAACCATGTCTTCTTTGTCATTCGGTTGAAATCTATCAGGTTGTTCAATATATACTTCTTATTCTAGCTCACCATTTAGAAATTTTGACTTCGCATCCATTTGAGAGACTTTATAGTTCTTGTATGAAGCATAACCAAGAAATAACCTTGCAGCTTCAATTCTAGCAACAGGGGAAAAATTTTCTTCAAAATCAATACCTTCCATTTGTGAATACCCTTTACATACTAGTCTTGCTTTAATCCGGACAACTTCACCTTGTTCATTCACTTTATTCTGAAAGACCCATTTAGTACCAATCACATTCTTGTCTTTTGGTCTAGGAACAAGTATCCATGTATCATTCTTTTCAATCTTCATTCCTTCATCGCTTCCATCCAGTGTTCATCATTGTAGGCTTCTTTGATGTCTTTAGGTTCAATCTTGGAAATTAGGCAATACTCTTTTGCAATCTTTCTTCTAGTTTGCACACCTTTATTCTTATCTCTTATAAATTGACTTTCAGAATGATTTATCTTTACATACCTCATATTTTCAGGATTCTCTCAAACCTTTTATTCTTCTATTCTTTCTTCTACACTTGTACTTTTCTTTGCTTCCTAACTATCTTGATTTATCAGAACAAATTGAAGTTGTCTTACTAGAACATATGGCACAATTTGGAGTTGATTTTATGTTTGAACATTCTTCCCTTTGTTTGTATTGTCTTCATCTGAATCATATCCACAATATCTAGATGATTTAGCAAAGTCCTCATCAACTCTGACATTTGCACTCTCAACCATTTTTCTTAATCTTTTGTTATAGCACCAGTAGGCCTTGCTTCTAGTAGAGTAACCTATAAAGATTCCTTCATCAATTCTTGCATCAAACTTTCCTATATCATCATCTCTCTTGATGTAACACTTGCTTCCAAAGATCTTGAAATATTTAACAGTAGGCTTATAACCAAACCATAGTTCAAAAGGAGTCTTATCAAAATTACCATTTACATTTACCCAGTTCAAATTATACACATAGTACTTACTACTTCACTCCAGTAGATGTGAGGCACATTTCCTTCAATCGTCATTGTTCTAGCAGCATCCAAAATTGTTCTATTCTTTCTCTCAGCAACAACATTCTTTTGAGGGGTTCAGGGAGCAGATAACTATCTTCTGATTCCATGTTGTTCATAGAAAGAATTAAACTCCCTAGAGGTGAACTCACCACCTTTGTTTGACCTTAAGCATTTGATTTTCAGACCTTTCTCATTTTCTGCCATAGCTTTGAAACTTTTGAACTTTTCTAATGCTTCACATTTTTCTCTTAAGAAAGTAACCCATATCATTCTAGAATAATCATCAATAAGAAGCATAAAGTACCTTTCACCATGGAGACTTCTGACTTTGGAGGGACCACTTAGATTAGTATGTACTAGCTCCAATAATCCATTTGAATGATGTTGTTTTCTCTAAAAAGAAACTCTAGTTTGTTTTCCCATTTGACACTCTTTGCAAACTGTGATAGCAAGCTACCGTAGCTTAGGTAGATCTCTTACTTCTTGAGTCGAACTTATTTTGAAAATGTTATCAAAATTCACATGACATAGCCTTCTATGCCATAACCAGCTTTCATCTATTTGAGCAATTAAAAAACTTTCACTGGCAGTATTCAGGTGAAAAATATTACCTTTTGTCTGTTTACCTAAGGAAATTACATTTCCAAAACTTCCATATATCCTACATCTTCCATCTTTGAAATGAAGATCATATACCTTTTCCACCATCTGTCCAACACTTAACAGGTTGTGCTTCAAGCCTTCAACATAAAGAACTTCATTAGTGTTATGCTTACCACAAAGACTAATAGATCCTCTACCACGAATCACACAAGTATTGTTATCTCCAAATTGTACAACTCCGATGTCATACTTCTCTAGACTTACAAATTTGCTTTTGTCACCAATCATATGATGTGAGCATTTGTTGTCAATGACCCACTCATCCTTTTCTTCAATTCAAGTTGCAAGAGCTTTCTCAGCTTTGGCAGATTCAGTAGCCATGGGACTATTTTCCTTGATAGCAATGAAAACCCAATCATCTTCATTTCCATTATCTTTATCAGACTCATCATCAGTCACACATTCTTCAGAAAAATATCATTTCTTTTGGAATCTAGATTTGTAAGGCTTATATATAGGAACTCTTTCAAGACACCTTGATGCAAAATGACCTATTTTACTACAAGAAAAACATTTGATAGGAAGCTTTCCTTTATACTTACATTTTCCTCTACCTTCTTTCTTCACAATCAATGCTTCCAACTCTTTTACCTCTCTTTCTTCATCTTCAAGTTGTTTCATTTCTTCCTCATACTTGAATGTCTTTCTAGAACTCTCTCCTAGATCATATCTTCGTTTGTTTCTTCCGAATATAGTAGCCTTGAATGCAGTTTCAGTCTTAGGAGCAGATTCACCAAATTCACTCAACTCAAAGGAAGCAAGTATACCAATCAGTGTATCCCTTGTCACATTTCTCAATGATCTGGTTTCTTCAATAGCATGATCCTTTTCTTTGTAGGAGGGAGGCAATGATTTGAGCAATTTAGCCACAATTTCTTCCTCATCTAGGGTACCACCAACACACCTAATACCCATCACTAGTTCATTTACTCTTTGCATAAAAGAAGAAATATTTTCATCTTCATCCATCCTAAAGTTTTGATACTTTCCTTTCAAACTCTGTAGCTTAGCCATCTTCACATGTACATCTCCTTCATACAAAGTTTCCAGCTTTTTCCACATCTCATGAGTTGTCTTCAGACCTAACACACTTGTCATTTTCAAAAATTTTAAAGCACTAAGCAAAGCTTCCATGGCCCTAAGATTATTCTCATCCTCTTTAATCTCATCAGTAGTGGAATGACCATTATGAGGAATAACATATTGATTCTTTGTAATTTTCCTAAAGGTTTCACCAGTACACTACAAATGACACTCCATCTGAGCTTTCCACAATGAGTAATTTGTTCCATCAAATCTAGGACTTTCCTTCTTGTATGATACCATCTCAGTTCACCTCAAGCTTTTAAACTTCTTCAAAGGAACCTGCTCTGATACCAATTGTTGGAAAAACAAGGACAAACAACTGAGAGGGGGGGTGAATCAGTTGTTATAGAATATTTAAACATTTTCAAACTTTACTTAACTCAATCTTAGATATAATGAATAAGCAATAAACCATAAACACTCAACACATCAGAAACATAGAGAACACCAAGATTTTTATATGGAAACCCTGTTAGGGGAGAAACCACGGTGGTTGTTAGTCCACAAGATTAGACCATGTTAAAAGTATAATGAAAGATATAATGGGAATGCACATGCATTCAAGAACACTACCTAGAGCTCACTGCTCAAATACAAGAGGGCTCACTACCCAAAAATACACAACAATATGGATTAGATCCATGGAGTATGAACTGAGAAAATAGCTTCTACACAAGCCTGATTACAGTTCCAGTTAAGCATAGAAAACCTTCTTCACACTTCGCTCAAACTTCTTCTCACTCTACTCTGGAATCAAATGATTTGGACACTAATTGCACATCTACAATTTCTCTAGCATACATTCACTCTAATGCACACACTAAATTCACTCAAACAAACACTCTTATAAATCCGTAACAAGGAATTACATCAACAACCTAGTCAGCCAGAAATATGAAACATAGTTTCAATGTCGGCCCAAATTTACAAATAAATTTTCAATGTGGATCAAACACCGTCACCTAATATCATGACAAGACCCAAAACAATATCCTCGAGTGTGCCAAACATTCAAATTTTAAATCTCCAAGGATCTGCAACACACTACAACCACCATGTTGGCCAACAACACAAAAACCAAACATACCAAGAAAAATCTTCAACCATGAGCACACCGATCAACGTGGACATACAACAAAAATAGAGAATGATCTAGAAACATCCATGAACACCAAGAAACAACAAAGAAACATCCTCAGCAATCAGAATTACTAGAATTATACCAACTTTAATCAAGAACACTGACATAGACCACAAAAACATTGTCAGAACACAAATCTTCATTATTTGAACAAAACTTCATGCAGACCTCTAAAAATTCTGGTGGATGGACAGAAATAAACCCTTTAGTCCACAATGTTTGATCTTCAATGTACATAACAAGACACCTTCATGACCTTCACAGTTCCACTGAGAACCTGCAATACTTTCTTTTGACAATTATTTGGGGCTCAATGTGATCAACATTATGGAATGATGTGTAAGTTCAAGCAATAGGGGTGTAAGTGTTCTGAATTTTATTTTCAATTTCTAACTCACAACTTTTATCAATATTCAGATTCTCAGGGCAAAAAACACTTGTATTCAAATGACCCTTATGCATTCGATAATTTTGGTTGTTTTCAATGTTCATGGCCATCCCATATGCCTGATGCAAGGTTTTAGGATCCTTATCTCTTAACAGATAGCTCATCTCATTATCAAAAGCTCCCAAATAAACAACCAAATACACCGCATAACTTAGTCCCAAAATCTGAAGAACATCCCTCAGTGTTTTGGCAAATCTCTGATTAAATGTGGGAACCATCTTGTCCTCTTCTTTCTCAATGCTCATAAATTTATCGAGCAAAGAACTAGCATTGATTCTTTCACCAAATTGCTCCATGAACACTGTCATAAACTCACTCCAAGAAAAAATAGAGCATTATGGTAAATCAGAGAACCAATCTCTTGAATCTCCTTTTATAGACTGAACAAATAGCCTCATGACTGTATCCTCATGATCAACTTCATAATCATCCATCAAATTATTGAATTCTTCCAGATACCTACTTGTTGATTCAGACTTCTCACCACTAAACTTTGGTAACTTATCTCTGATTTCAAATGGAATAACATTTGGGTAACCATTAATAACACTAAAATTTATGGTTCTATGTCTTTGAGTGCTAAAATTTCTTTTATTACATGGCAGGGGCTAATTACAAATCATGGTTCCACTAGGAACCATACAAGGATGCATATATTGATGCACTTTTTCTTACAACTCTACAAGTCTTTTCATACCATGCAATTACACAGGGCAACTCAAACTTCTTTTACAACATAATCTTAAGCTTTTACAATACAAATTTCTATCTCAACTTGATTAAGATCCTCTAATGAGTTTCTTCATAAACATTGCATACATCAATTCATAATAGATACTACAATCTAGTAATATAGAAGTATGCAAGCCTATCACTACTATTCCCTTCCTTAGTGCTTAATCACTCAATAGGGAATCAAATTTTCAAGTCTTACAAATATGGTTTTCATATACAGGTTTATGAATTTTGAAAACCAAAATATGGAGAATACCTGATGTGTTGCAGTTGTTGTAAATTCTTCTTCCTATTTGGAAATCTTTACAAATCTGAAATGTTCTTCACATATTCATCAAGCTTGTTTGATAGAGTCACCACCTTTCTTCTTAGAGGGCTGAACTTCAAGCAATATGAAGCTCTTTCAAAGATAAATTTCCTTCTGGGTCTTCTCCCACAATAGAGTCACACATATTCTTTGAAATTGTTGCAACAAAATCACTTCCAAGTTTGAAAACTTTTCTATTTGAACCAGATGTTCAGATTCAACAAATTCTTGAATTTTTCCAAATGGATAATCCTCTAATTCTCCCTAGCAAAGCCACCAATCTGTTGATTCCCAATTCAATAAAATTCTAGGACCTAAAAGGTAGCCAAAATTTATGCTCAACCCTAACACTGGACTTGGCCAACTTAACAAGAAATAAGCAATTTCCCCTTCACTTCAGGCTCTGCAGGACCTAGGTAGGTAAACCTTGGTAATACTCTTGAATTCCTATACATTTCAGTAGAGCATTATATTTAAGAAATTGCTCTCAACATATTTAATTAGAATATGAATGATTCAAATCTAGAATTGGCTTAATTCTAATTCCATATCACCCAATCATCCTTGAGAGAAAATGTAATGTAAAATTTACACCTAACAACAAGAGGGTATAGAAGGACTTTGATAATTTGATTTGTTTTTGGAAAATCATCAAGCCTTCAATAGACCAATGCCTAATCCTGAGTCATAGAGTCAAACATGAAACCATAGTAGAAATAATATGAACGAATGAAACTCAATCAGTACATTTCAAGATGTTAATGCCTTACATTAATAAATTTATTAATATTGTCATTCAAACTCTTCTTACAAATCTAATTTATGCACCCAAAGCCACAAACATTTACTGAAATCTTTTAATTCTTCCCTTGGAAGAGACCCATAAAGAAACATTACTATCACATAAAACACTATGAAGACAACTTTAAAATACCATTGATATTCTAAAATTTGTATGGACTTGAATATAAAACTTGAGATTATAACTGTTTGAACAGAGAGATTTAACTATTTCCTTGAAAGAGACCAATGAGCAAACAATACATTTATAGAAGACCTGTAAATCTAAATCAAAACCTCCTTAAGGTATTCAATTCATATAACCAAAACTATACAAAAATGGAGACAATCTCATGGAAATAGCATTGTAATTCCAAACACTGATTCACCTGTTCATAAAACCAAACTACTATATCAACATTTCTAATCTGCAACTTAAAACTCAACACTACCCTATTTACAAGCTTGGAAAAATAAAAATTGTGAGAGCCTGTACAAAAGAGAAAGGAGGAGAATAAATAGAAGAAGAAAGAACTCTAGATTTAATCTACTTTTTCCACGTCTTTTTCAAACTTGATTTGCTTCTGCCATCTGTCCTTCCTCTCTCCTCTCTCTGCAACTAAAAAATACTTCCCTTGATCTGGATGTTTCCCCTTTTTCTCTAACTGAAAAATATTCCCATCATATCCATATTCTCGCGCACACATCCACTCTGGCATATATACTAATTGTCACCACAAGTATTTGACAAAAATATCTATCCATTTGTGCCTTGATGAGGATCAATGATTCATTTTGTGGCTCCTTTGTTGATACTGGCATGAAGATTTTCTTTCATGCATGTCACGGCATTGCAACTATGCCATCTAAAAAAACTTGACCTCTGCAACATTATCTTATTGGCTCTTATGAGTAATATTTGCTGGGAAATTCCCTTTTTTAAAAACTATTCCAATAAGCTTAATTTTTGCATATTTTACAACCCTTGCAACTGCGACATTTGACAAAAACCCTTATATGCTTTGATAGTTTCAAAAGCCCCTTTTTCAAATTTGTTTTTTGTTTGACTTGCTATCATTGTAACCAAGAAACCATGTTTCTATGAGGCATTTCAAGGAATTCACATGTCGTTTCAATGCTTCTAAATTTTGCTAAGAATCGATACACTATTCTAGGCCCCCATTTTTCACTGAGAAAGGTTGCGGGCTTTGGTTTTACGCCTACCAGTAGCATTCGCTAAAATTCCTCAGTCATACATGCTTTGATGGATGTCCATAACCTGCTCCAAAGCTCCCACGTATTGGCATAGACGTGGGGTATGCTGGGAGGATGTTGGCGGAGGGTTGTAGAATTGTGTATTATAATCTCACCATTTGATTTCTCCTTTTAATTAAAGATTCTAAAGCCATTTCATAAAATTTGCAATACATATCATCACAACTCCCTCATTGACATAGGTAAGGGAGGTGGCAAAAACTATGGAAGATGACTTTACACCTATTGTTGCATTGATTTATAATTTCAAAAGCCTTTAAGCAAATCCCCTTTGTTTCCAAACCACCACTTATCGCACCATCGCAAATACAGTGCAAAGAAAGAAACATCGACCAGCGATAGGTGATAGGGAGGAATAGAATATCAGGCATTGCCAATGAAAAGAGGAGAGAACAAAACAAATCAGTGACACACAATATAGGTTACACCATCGCTAATTCTATGCAAGCAAAGCCTAAGCCATTTAAACATTAGAACACAGGGACATTTTTCAATTTCGGCCATGGTGTAAACAGAGTAATTTTACTATGGGCATAAAAAGCACTTCAAATCTGATTCTGAGATTGTGAAACCAAGAAAGTGTACTCACTTATGATACATAAGTGTGACCACCAACTAACAACTCATGACAATTAACATATCTCAACTTATCATTTACTGAAGTGGGCCACTTAAGAAATTTTTAGGGGTATCTCTAAGTGCTGCAACTGATTTCCATTCATAGTCACTTCAAATTTCTGCCAAATTTGAAGGTGCCAACATATACCATCTTCAACCTTAGAATCTTTCTCCAAGGTCAGCTACACACACTTCATTTTACAAATTCAAATTAGGTCAGCAACTCAACATTCCTACGGTGGAAAGGAATGAGTGGACCAAACCAACACTTAACCAAGACCTAAAAAAATGTCTTGGATCAATCACATGCTTCCTCAATTGATACTTAATCCTTCACATGAAGTCTAAACACTAGGTCAGCCAAACCTAATGAAAGCACAAATGAACTTTGAAGTACATGCTTCCGTAACAAGAAGATAACATGTGGACCACATAACACACTTCATTATGCATGAGAACATATCTCAAATACCTTCAAATTCATCCACAACAAGTGCAACAACCTTTATACATAGAATGCCTTCCACCAGTCCATCTGGACTGTACAAACACACTCAACAAGTTTGAAACACATTTCAGAGCACCAAACCATGAACACCCTTTCCAAAACATAGATAACATCATTACAAGACATCTTCCAGATCTGCAAGAGCTGAAATAAACTAGCAGAAGACTACATAGTAGAAACATTTCTCCTAGCCCATAGACAAACAATTCTTTCAAACCACTTCACACACTGGTGAACACAACTTTCACTCTCCATCAAACCAGAAACTACAATCTAGTAGATATCACCAACAGATGCCCATAAGCAACACTTCAGATCCACACAAGCATAGGATCAACACAAAATAAATGCAAAGCACAAACTGGAGCTCATTTTGAACATACACACAATTCTTACTTCACTCTTTTTCAAAAGCACTTGGAAACACATCATATCAGCATACCTGCAACACCATAAAGATAGCTCCATATACTCACAGCATCTCAACAACATCTCAACTATACATGCACAACCTACAACATCCTAATTCCTTTCTCTGCGATATCTTGTACTATGTTGACATCAATGACAACATCAATGACAACACCACCAAACTTACTCATACTTGCAACAATCTCCTCCTTTGTCATTGAAGTCAACACATGATGTGAAAAACCATCAAAGACAACACTCTCCTTTATTTTTCACAACATTCCTACACTCTCAATACTCTCTCCCTTTTTCTTTTAGCTTCTTCTTTTTCTCTCCCCCTTTTTCTTTCACTATTTTTCACATGAATCACTCCCCCCTTTTGAAATCAATGGAAAAGACCAAAAGCTCTGATCACTCCCCCTTAGGAGTGCACCCCCACATTTCATACTACAACAATGAAACTTTCTACTCCCCCTATGGAGTAGACCTAATCATCAGTCCAAACAAATGAAGAATTTGTAGATCCATTGGACTGATGCACCTCCATGTGCACCTAGTTCGAAGAAGGAGGTCCAATGACCCCCAACTTCTCCCTGAGATATAAAAAAGTATCCTTCGAAAGAGCCTTAGTAAATATATCTAAAATCTGATCCTTTGTAGACACATACTCCAACCTAACTTTTCTCTCCAATACCTTCTCTCTCAAGAAATGATATTTGATAGATATATGTTTTGTCCTTGAATGCATTACCAAATTCTTTGAAATGTTTATAGCACTTGTATTATCACATAAGATAGGTATAGGCTCATCACATATCACTTCTATGTCCTTCAATGTTTGCTTCATCCACAAGACCTGTGTGTAGCAAGATGTTGCAACAATATACTCAACTTCTGTAGTCGATAAAGACATTGAATCCTATTTCTTACTTAACCATGAAACCAATCTTCCTCCAAGAAAGAATGCACCACCACTTGTACTCTTTGGTCATCCACACAACCAACCCAATATGCATTAGTGTAAGCACTCAAAGTGAAATTAGTATCCTTAGGATACCACAAGCCATAATCTGGAGTTCCCTTAAGATATATGAATATCCTCTTCACATCTGTAACATGTGCTTCTTTAGGTTCTGCTTGAAATTTAGCAACCAAACATACTGCATGCATGATATCCATTCTAGTAGCAGTAAGATACAATAGTCCACCAATCATAGATCTATACATGCTCTAATCAACTTTAGGAGAAACATCATCTTTACTCAGCTTACATCCGATCACCATAGGGGTACCAACCGGTTTGGAGTCATCCATTCCAAACTTCTTCAACAAATCTTTGGCATACTTTGACTGTGAAATGAATATTCCCTTATCAATTTGATTCACTTGCAATCCAAGGAAGAAATTCAACTCACTAATCATGGACATTTCAAACTCTTTTTGCATCTCCTCTGCAAATCTCTTGCACATACCTTTATTTCCTCCAAAGATGATATCATCAACATACACAAATACTATCAACATTTTGTTTCCTTCCACCTTGAAATAGAGATTACTATCTACAGAGGCTTTGTTGAATCTTTACTGTGTCAAATATCTATCCAATCGTGCATGCCATGCTTTGGGAGCCTGTTTAATTCCATACAATGCCTTTTTCAATTTACAGACCATATTCGGTTTATCTAATAACTGAAATCCCTCTGGTTGTTCCATGTACACTTCTTCTTCCAATTCTTCATTCAAAAATGCAGATTTAACATCCATCTAATATAGCTTGAAATCCTTATGAGTAGAAAAATCCAAAAACATCCTAATAGCCTCCATTCTTGCCACTAGAGCAAATGTCTCTTCAAAATCTATGCCTTTAACCTATGAATAACCTTTGCATACCAGTCTTGTTTTTTTTCTCATAACTTCACCATTTTCATTCAGCTTATTCCTATCACCATTAAGACTTCATGTTCTTGTAGGACCACAAAGGTCTATATGAACTAATTCCAACATTCTGGTAGATGATTGATCCTTTCCCTTAAAACTGCATCTTGTTTTCTTTCCCAACTGACAACTTCTGCACATAGTATTGGTAGGCTTTGTGATTTTAGGCAGATCCCGAACAACTTCTCTTGAACTGATCCTGATCATATTATCAAAGTTTACATGTCCCATCCTCCAGTGCCATAGCCAAATTTCATTAACTTGAGATACATGGCACTGACCATCAACACCCTTAAGTTGATAAATGTTTCCATATGTTCTCCTTCCTATATCAACCACAATTTCAAACCCTTTTCTGATCTCACAGATGTTATCCTGAAACACAAACTTGAATCCTTTGCTACACATTTGTCCAACACTCAAAAGATTATGCCTTAAGCCCTTAACATAATAGACATCATCAGTACTATGTTTTCCATCAAAACTAATTGTTCCTTTTCCAATAATGTTAGCTCTAGAATCATCTCCAAACATGACTAATCCAGCATCATACTTTTCAAGCTTAGTGAACTTACTTTTATCTCTGATCATGTGATTAGAGCAGCCAATTTCAATCAACCAATAGTCTTCATCTTGTCTAGCATGAAAGGTTGTAACCAGAGTACCCTCCATCTCATCCTTCTTGTTCTCCAAACCACTTTCCCTTGCACATCTTCCAGAGTTAGTAGACATTTTATTCTCTAAGGCTAGAAACAAGCATTCATCATCATTTTCCTTAAAATTAGATTCATCATTAGAGATTCCAACATTTTCTCTAACATAATACAATTTCTTGAATGTCTTTATTATCTCTATTCTTCTTGTGTACAGCTCTATTTAGACATCTTGAAGCATAGTGACCAATATTTCCACAACTAAAACATTTAAAAGGCAACATACCTTTGTACTTACCGGTTCCTTTCTTCAACTTCCTTGTAAATTTTGCTTCCAACTCTTCTAAATTATCACTATTCATATCATCCTCTATCTTTGTAGATTTAAAGGTTGATTTTGTCTTCTCCTCTTTCTTTCCAAACTTCCTCATCTCAAATGCAGTCAAGGTGCCAAATAGATGTTCTTTAGTAAACTTCTTCGAATCATATACTTCTTCAATAGCTGAAACCTTATCACTGTAACTCTCTAGTAGATTCATCAAAATTTTCTCCATCACATCTTCATCAGTCAGAGTACCACCTTGATTCTTAGCTTCATTCACTGTAATATCAACCCTCTAGAAATAGCTTGCAATATCTTCACCTTCTTCCATCTTCAAGTTCTCATATCCACACTTAGCTATTAACTTCTTTGACAATTTCACTCTATCATTCCCTTCATATATATCTTCCAACTTTTTCCAAACTTCATAAGCAGTTCCCAAAGAAATAACTTTTGTTCACTTAGTCTTAGATAAAGCACTAAAGATTGCATACCTTGCTTTCTTATTTTCCTCATAGGCAGAAATCTCATCTACAGAAGAAGGACCACTTGTCGGTGCAACATACTTTGTCTCCATAGCCTTCCAGGTCTTGTAAACAAGAGAGATTATGTAACCTCTCATCTGCACTTTCCAGACACTATAGTCAAATCCATCAAACATAGGGATCACCAATTTGTGCGCCATCGGATCTACCTCAAGCGGTTAAGCTCTTCACCAAGGAACCAAGGCTTTGATACCAATTGTTGAAATGTGCAAGACAACTGCAAGGGGGGGTGAATTAGTTGTCACCAAACTCAATCTCAAATCACAAACACTTATCAACTTCACAACCACTTCAATCTATTATTTTATATGAACATGAAATGCATATAAAAGAAAGCAATATCAACACATGAGACACCAAATTTACGTGGAAAACCCAATTAGGGAAAACCCACGGTGAGGATTAACTCACAATATAAAGTAACTCCAAAACTGAATACAAAGAGGCTCACTGCCCAAAATATAAGGCTCACTACCTACAAAAAGGACTCACTATCCAATAAGGAGGCTCGCTACCTATAGATACAAAAGATAACAAAAAAGATCCACCACAAGTTACACACATTCGTAGTCTTGATCAGAAGATTGCAAACACAATCAACTCACTGCTTTCAAGAATCTGACACATTAAAGTATTGCTACCTCAACTATTTTTTGCATGAATCTTCTTCACAAACTTGTGGCTCATTTGATCAATCAATTCACAACATCTCGACTTGTATTTATACCATATTCAACCTTAGAAACTTTCTCCAAGGTCGGATACACATGCTTCATTTTACAAATTCAAATTAGGTCCACAGCTCAACATTTATGTGATGGAAAGGAATGATATTAGACCAAACCAACACTTAACCAAGACCCAAAACAATGTCTCGGATCAAACACACGCTTCCTCAATTGATAATTAATCCTTCGCATGAAGTGTAAACACCAAGATGACCAAACCTATGAAAACACAAATGAACTTTGAAGTACACGCTTCCACAACAAGAAGATAACATGCAGATCACATAATACGCTTCATCATGCACAAGAACGTATCTCAGATACCTTTAGATTCATCCACAGCAAGTGAAAAAACCTTCATACATAGAACACCTTCCACCAGTCCATCTAAATTGTATAGACACACTCATTAACTTTGAAACACAACTTTCATAGCACCAAACCATAAACATCTTTCCAGAACATAGATAACATCATTACAAGACATCTTCTAGATCTGAAAGACTTGAAACAAACCAGTAGAGGACTGTAGAGCATTTCTCCTAGTCCACAGACAAACAATTTTTCCAAACTAGTTCAGACACCGGTGAACACAACTTTCACTCTCCATCAAACCAGAAAATACACTCTAGGAGATATCACCAATAGATGCCCATAAACAACACTTCAGATCCGCACAAGCATAGGATCAATACAGAAGAAACGTAGAGCACAAATGAGAGCTCGTTTTGAGCATATACACAACTCTTACTTCACTCTTTCTCAAAAGCACTTGGCAACACATCATATCAGCACACCTGCACACCATAAAGATAGCTCCATGTGCTCACAACATCTCAACTATACATGCACAACTTACAACATCTTGATTCCTTTCTTTGCAGTATCCTACACTATGTTGACATCAATGATAACATCAATGACAACACCACCAAACTTACTCATACTTGCAACACTATCCTACTATTTCAAGCCCAAATCTGTATGTCAAGTTCTTCAATGCTTGGCCTATGTTGTTCTAAACTCTATTTCTATTTATTAGTTATGTGTTTTCCAAAAATAATTTCATTTTGTTGCATTTTTATAGCATAATTAACCTAGGAACATCATTATATTATCAAATCTAGTCAATTATTAATAATCAATTAATGAAATCCATAACACACCTCACAAAGGACTAAAACCCCTATCAACCATTCTAGCTCTTCCATTGAGGTTAGCAGCCAAGTGGGTGTTTGAGATCAATATTAGTCCTTTCTCTTTGTCATATTGGAATAAGTGTGATTTAGTCCCTAGATCCCTTTTTTCAATATCATACATACCACAATAAGTGATCTACAAACCTACTCATACAGTTCTATAAGTTTTGGATTCAAATTACCAACACATAGGTAACTCATTGGACCCACATGAGTGGGCATATAGCCAGACACACACATACATATATAAATCACTACAAACTTGGAAAGTAATAAATGTTTATTCATTTCATTTAGTTATCCAAAAATACATTATTTATGAGATAGGAATTAAACCCACAATAATATTATTAAACAATATCTTAATTTTGTTTATGTAACATTTTTGTATGCTACCAATTATAAATCCTAGCATACCATTATCTGCTAGATAGATATATAGGAAAAACTCCTTGTTATATTTATTAATACTTATTGTTAATGACCCACAAGTTGGAAAGTGTACTATAATAAAATTTGTCTTAATATCAACACGAATGAGTACATATATAGAGTAGGTAGACCATTTTCACCTATTGATAATTTCTCACCCATCATATCATAATGTTAAAAAAATTCATCATCATTAAATACAAAGTTAGCAGATTTCTTTAACTCAATCATAACCATGTCATGGCCAAGTTTATCATGCCCTTATTTCTTAGAAGAATAGATCCCACTAGGTCTTGAGGCTAATGTATACCCTCATATACTTGTCACTAACCCAAGGCAAAAGACCATAGTATTCAAAAAATATACTCTAAGTATTTTACTTCAAATTTAACTTTAGATGTATTCTCGCTCATTTACATCAAGGTAGACCATGATAAGAATGACTCTAAAAGTTCATCCAAGATTGAATTAGATATTGTCCAAAGTTAAACACCATAAAATATTTAAGTAGATAAGGTTGATGATGATGGATCAATTTTTATTAGATCAAACCTATATAGTGGAGACACATTAATAGGAAGGTTAGATCATTACCATCTAATATAGTTTTATCTTCAAATTCAAGCATATGAAAAGAGAGCGATAATCAAATTTGGGAACAACCCCAAACCTTGAAGCCATTTCCTAAACCCTCCCCTACAAACTTTGGTCAGAAGGGAATTGTTTACCCAAAGACTTCCTACATACTTTCTTACAAACATAATTGAAGTCCCATGTAATTATCCTAGGATTAAACTATTAGAATGACAACTTGCTAGACACAACCATTTTGTTTCTTATTCACAAGGTATAGGTTTCTAGGATCCCAACCTATATAGAGAGCTTTTATAAGGAATTTAGGGACTATCTTCACTAAAGAAGACAATGAATCCGATATAAAATATAACTATATGTAATTTTACTCAACTAAATCAAGTCAACATGCTAAGTTGAGCATTACTAGGAACAACGTTTATGAACTAACTCTACATATAATGGCCCCAATTATCAACCATCTCATAATTAGCTAATAATTGAAATGTAACCCATTTTAAATAACACAATATCATAGCCCAAGTTAGTTATAGTCAAAATATCATCACCATGTAATAATTAAGAAAAAGACTCAATATGGATCCAAGTGGGGGTCCCAATACAATATGGTTCAATGATTTCAAGTATCATAATCATGTGGCATCCTTCTAGATGGAACACACCACCCATTGAAAATTCCAAATAATAACTATATTAAATTTAAAAGGCTTAGAATGGTAATCATAAACTTTATTTAAGCATGATCAACACTAAATGAGTCATACTCAAGACAATTGGGAACCTATATCCATTAGATAATCATATGAAGATATATAAAACAACTAGAACAATACATATGACAACAATGTGATTCCACCACTTTGGAGTTATGTTAGACATAGTGTTATAGTATTATACAAGAAGGTGGAAATCTCCTTATAGCATGATATTATTATAACAAGATATAACACACTTTTTAATGCATAACTTTATAGGATATATCTAAATACATGCTATCATTATTCCCCAAATATATTTTATTTGGGATATTTGGCAAAGCTCTCCTACAAGATACCTTAAAGAAGCTTTACAAGTAGCCAAAAATAAATTTAATCATACCATGATATAAGGTATGGTAGTAACAACAATTATCATGATATAATGTAATAAGGTAGTGAATTGTTACCAAACAAGAATCATGTCTAAATAATATGGTGAAGCCACAATAGTGGTTTACAATTTGATGGAGGAAAGAAAACTGAGAAAAAATGACCTCATGGCAAAAAATTTGGTTTTAGGGGTTCGAATGAACCTATAAGTTCGACCGAACCAAAGAGGTGTTCAACCAAACTAGTGTTTGAATGAACCTATTTAATTATTGGGCCCACATTTCCCGCCTAAAAAAAAAAAGGAAAATTCATATTGAGGGGAGTTCGAATGAACCATGGTTCACTAGAATCCTTGGGGGTTCACTAGAACCCCCTTGGTTCTAGCAAACCCCCCTTTGCCCTAATTTTTGACCTTGTTCACAAAAAAAAACCTATTTTTTATGCTTTGAAGCTTGGGTTGAGGATGAAAATGGAGGAATATTTACAAACCCCACTAGAATCAGGTAGTCCTCGGAATGAGATATCCAATGAATATAAATTTAATATGTTTTGGTTTTTTATTATGTACTTTTTTTTTCGTTTTATTAAACATAGGTTTTTTCATTGAAAATGAAGGTCTCTGTTCTGCACATATGGAAAAAATAGTAGATTATCAAAAAAAAAAAATTAAATATGAGTTCACCAGATATTGAAGTCTTTGATCTAACAAAAAATAATAATTGAATTTCGATACATATTAAAAGTTACGCTATATACAAGCGCTATGTCTAAATTGTAATTGATTTGACTTTGAAACTTTATTAAAGAAAAAATATTCAATAAAAAACTATCTAACCAAGTGGAAGCACTAGATATCAAAGTTATAAATCTAAATTTGAAAGAATTATAATTTTATCCTTCATGGAAAAAAAGTTATGCGTTATACGATGTGCGTCACTTTTTAAAAATGTTGTTTTTTGAAAAAAACTAGTTTTCGTGGGAGATGGAAAAGAAGTACAATCTAATTCCAAAAATTTTGAAAAAAATATTTTAGAATCTACAGACAAAATGTGACTGAGACTTAGTTTGCATCATTTTCAAATTCCTCACGGTTTAGCTGCTATAGGTGTCCGAATGTGAAGATTTAGTTAATAATAATAATTTCAGTGTCTAGTTTGGCCAAAAATTGTAAACCACTATTGTGGGATCACCCTTCATTTTAGTTTTCAAGAGAAACCCATAAGGAAGGTATCTTCAACCATTTACATCATGTTTTTGAGACTTATTGTTACAAGTATACACCAATGTTCAATAATTATAATAATTATGCATTCTATAATGTCACTCTAATAGTGATAAATTAAATAAAAAATTATCCTCAAGTATCTCCCTAGGTGTTGAATGCAAGCCATATTCTTTTAATGGAAACCATATTAAAATACCTATACATACATGTTTAAATGTGCTCCTCCTGGTGTTTAAAGTATGTTAATCATAACTATCAACAAAAAGGTATACAATGATAAATTCTACCCAAACTAACAAATAAACAAATGTAAAAGCATGCACTAGGCACACAATTCTCTTATGGAAATGCAACCTTATAGCTACAAAATGTTGGAAATCAAGGTGAACTAATCTAATAAAACTTCAAGAATGTGTATGCAAATCTGAAAATAGATTTCTTATCAAAGATTATGTGATGGCACATTCAATAATAATATAAATAAATAAAAAATACCATAAATGACAAAATTTATGTGAATAAACCCTTTCAAAAAAAATCTCCACACCCAAAGAGATCCAAAGCTCATATTAAACTTAAAATGAGTTTACAATAGTACAAATTCTCTCTTACAAATTTGTTAGCACTTTATTACTTCAACAACCTATAAAAATACATATATTCTACTAATACAAGTCTCCAATCTATAGAAGAGCAAGGATGAGAATACCACCATGGTATCTATAAACAAGGGTCAAATCTACTTGAAAAACCATATTCCCCGCCTCTTGGAAATCATGTAAACTTAGTAAAAAATCATAAATGATCGCATTGCCTTCATATGAGCACCTAACCGACAACCAATAAGAATTGGTCAACTTTGAGTGCTCTGTTAGTCTTTGAATATTATGCAATATATATGCAACAACATGCATAGACATGCAAATCAAAGTGGATGCAAATATTCTAGTAATATGCTTTGTAATCGTCACCAATGAGTAGATCCACCTTAATGAATGCAATTGCAATTTGTCATAAGTAAATAAATATTAAATATTTCTATCCCTCATGACCCAAGGTGTCCAAGTATACATTCCAAGTATCATGGAGACATGTGAAAATGACTTAGGATTGTAGGGTTGGGTATGTGCAGGATCATGATGGGCCAAAAAGTGGTGATATGATGGATATGTGTAGGGTATGTGTATAAACTTTTTTACCCAAAATTGATACGTGAAGGATTTTTGAGATTCTCAACTTTCCACCAATATAAATTATGCTTTTTTCGAATTTAATAAATAATTATTATTCATTTTCTATTCATTTTACAATTAAAGTCTTGATTGATAGGTGACTGAAAAACATCTATAGCTTTCTCAAGCAGATCACATTTTGAATCTTGAAACATAAGGCCACATTCTAGTTTTACATAATTATATAATAAAAAAAAAATGAATTTCATGAAGTTTTGACCAAGTTAAGGTGACTTACATACAAGTTTTTATATTTTTTAAAGTTGTAATAAAAAATCATAATTAATTATTTACTTGAAAATATTATAAAAAATGCATCACATTCTACATAAGTCCTCTACTTATATCTAAAATCTTATAAAAAATATTATCATTTTTATTGTGGTTAGGTGGTCTATTGATTACCTACTATTTTTCCTTGAAATTAGTAATTAATCGCATTGAAATTTCAAATTTTCACCTAAATAGTTTTTTTTAAATAAACCTAGTAGTTTAGAAACTACATTCAATTTGCTATAGATTCTATTCTTACATATTTTTGAAATAATATAGATAACTTATTCAATTTTTTACGTCAAGTTGCCTTACTCTGATTTTTAAGAATTTTTCGCCACTTAAGGGCCTATTTTTTCCATGATGATCCTGCACATACCCGGTTAATGTCACCTTATCCTCTAGCATGGAAGGAAAACTATTCAATAAAATGCCTCCATGCTTATAAGGATACAAGCAGTTCATATGAATTATTTGAAAAAATGCCTCATAGAAAAGTGGTATCATGAATGTCGTATTTGTAGGGTATGAAAAACAATAGTTTATTAAAATTTCCTTTAAACATTTTAAGCAAAGACAACTAGCAAGTGTAAGGCTAAACTCCTCCAAAAATATAATTTAATAAATGGTCATGCGTTGCTCCATAACTCCCATCAAACTCTGGTTATTTGAATTTAATTGTTAATAATGCCCATGTTTCGTTACACATGGATGTCATATCGTCCTTCACTCTCCAACTACCTCTTTTAATTCTTTGGCCACACCTAAACTTCTCATCTATGTCTTGTTTAAATAATTCTACTTATTTTGCACTCTTATCTTAGGCATGCAACACCTACCTTTTATTTTGCATGATCTAAAATAGTTTTTGTCCACATCTTTGCACACATATGTTTTAGCATGAATCTTTCATAGTAATTTCACATGCACAATAAATTTGGGGTAAAATGTAGATGTATAAAGTGTATACTTAGTATTTCCCCCTCTCAGCTTGCTGTCACTTTTTCCTTGTCAATATATATCAATAAAGTGTCTAAGTTCATAGTTTCAGCATCCAAGTTGCATGAACTTATTCTTAACTCCTTCCTTTAGTTAGTTATTCCCAATGTTGTAGACACAATTATAATTTCACCCCTTTCCCTATCTTGGAAATGACTACTATCACAATTCTACCCCCACAAAGAATTGTTTATGCAATTTGTTCTACCTTAATCAATACTTGATTTCACATTCCTTGAGCCAACTTGATTCCAAAAAGTCATTGTTGTTGGTTAGCTCAAGTGTAAAAGTTTCAAATTGAACACATAGGATTCCCTATATTAAAACAACTCTTCTGGCATAATCAACAATCTAAGGGTACATACATAATCACAAGAGAATAGTCAAAGAGAACTTTCACATTGAAAACATACTTGCATTCAATACCATCCATTTTGACATCAATTTATCTTATCATTACTCATTGTCTATAATTATTACAAAGGACCTAATTAAAGCTAAAGGATGTAGAGTACTTCAATCCTAACACATTCAAACTTCTAATTTTTTTTTAAAATACTACTTTGACTTAACACAAATATTTAAGTAGAGGAACAAAATTCAAAATAGTCAATTGACAAAGACAATATCATAGATTCTAGATTCGTTCATAGATTTAGATAGGACTATAGTTTTTGAGACACAAGACCAGAATAGTAATTCTATCCAATTAATTTTAAAGATTCAAAAACATATCAATTCAAAAAATTCTAAAACTTATAAATAAGATCTAATTTACAAGTTACAACATAATACATTAATCTCATTGAAAAAGTTAAACAAATTCCTAACCTTGTTCAATTCATTTAAACAATTACTTATCTTATACTTACTCAATTTTTGATATTAATCTAAAATCTAATTAATTAACAATCACATTCATTTCCTTAAATTATCATAATTTAGGAAAAAATATTAACATGTAGGGTTCAACATCTTCCTTTTCAAATATATAATTTGGAGTAGTATACATCAACTTTTGAATGACCTACTTTAGTAGAGGAAAACTCTGTGATTGAGGAAACTGGCAATTCCCTAATATTTTGTCCAGGGCAAATGAGATTTTCTTTAGCTTAAAACTTAGTATTATTTAGAAACAATTAGAAATTCAGTAGCAATTATGTATGTTAAATTGAGTACTTCGTATTGAAAGTAGGCTTATAAATATTGGAAAGCATAATCTTTTTTATTATATAGAGAGTCATAAGACACAGATTATAACAAAGCTCACATATGAGCCGACAGATACACCACAACCAAACACTATGACAATGGCACTGTTACAACAGACAACAAATCTGACCAACAAATTGAATGAGTGCCATCAAGGATTTGGGTCCTTTAAATAATCAAAACAAAGTTTGCATACATAAAATCTATGTTTGACCCCCCCTTATTTAGAAAACTCAAATCTAACAATAAACATAAGACATGGCCTATACTTCACAATAGCATGGTCTACTACTTTTCTATTTTCAAGTCTTCCATGGATGTAACCCTTGATTTACTCAGAAATATACTAAAATGTAGAGCTTTGGGTATCTGATGCCTCACAATTAATTATTGCACCTCTGTCACAAACTAAATTTGATATAGAAGGTTTTAATTTGATGGAAGAAGTGTCTGGTGAAATCCTGCTGAATGTTCTTCAATACATTGGACACATCTCTCATAGTTGGCCGAGTTTCAGGTGAATCACTTGAACAGAGCAAACCAAGACACATCAATGAAATGAGACATTCTTCGGTTTCTTTGCCAGCCCCTTCCATTAATAAGCTTTTATCAACTACCTCAAATGCCCTGTCTGGAAATGCCCTGTTCACCCAGTTATGCAGGTTCAGATCACCATCAAACATACTATCAGTTGGCTGCCTCCTTGTCAGCATTTCCAATAACAAAATGCCATAGCTATAAACATCTCCCCGAGGAGATGTCATGCCATTCAATCCATATTCTGCAGTCAAGTCAATGATTATAATTGTTTACTCCATTCTAACATGGAAATCCATAAAAAAATTTAAAAGATACTTGAGAAACCATACCTGGTGCGATGTAGCCCACTGAACCTTTTAAATCTATTGCTGAAGTTACTGAATTGGCCGTGATTCTTCCCATCAATCTGGATATCCCAAAATCTGAAAGATGAGCTGTCATGCTTTCATCTAAAAGAACATTGCTTGGTTTTATGTCACAATGCACTATCTGCACGAAGCAATCATAATGAAGATATTCCACGGCATGGGCTATATCTATGGCTATGTTCAGCAGTTTTCTCAGCCCCAATCTACAACTGTCTAGATACAAATGCTTCTCTGAGCTTCCATTAGAAAAATACTCAAAGATTAAAGCTTTGATGTGAATGGCGCAACATGTGGTTATGATTCTAGCAAGATTCCGGTGTCTAGCCTTCTGCAACACTTTGCATTCGGCTTTGAAAATCTTGTCTGATTGCTCATGCATTACATTGAGAACCTTCACTGCAACACGGGTACCGTCAGGCAAAAATCCTTTGTACACTGATCCAAAGCTGTTTGTTGCTAGTAGATTGGAGTTGTGAAACCTATTGGTTGCTGCAAGAAGCTCCTCATATGAGATCCGTGGATGCTCCACCTTTTGAAGGATTTTACGAATTTCTTGTTTAAATCTCGATCTATTATGCAACTTCCTTATCCATAGAACTCCCAAAAGTAGACAACAAATTATAAAAGCAGCAGCAGCAGCAACAGCACCTACCACTCCTAATATTTTTGTCAGGGATGTAGATTGGCTTTTCCCCATTGGAATGCTGTCTACTTCATTGTTTGACAGGTCCAAAATTCTGATATGTTTCAAAGACTCTGGAATTTTTCCTGTTAGTTTGTTGTTTGACAGGTTTAGTACTGAGAGCCACTGGAGATTTCCTAAAGACTCTGGAATTTTTCCTGTTAAATTGTTGTTTGACAGTTTTAGTACTGAAAGCTCCTGGAGATTTCCTAAAGACTCTGGAATTTTTCCTGTTAAATTGTTGTTTGACAGGTTTAGTACTGAACAGTACGAGAGATTTCCTAAAGACTCTGGAATTTTTCCTGTTAATTTGTTGTTTGACAGGTTTAGTTCTGAAAACCCCCGGGGATTTCCTAAAGACTTTGGAATGTTTCCTGTTAATTTATTGTTTGACAGGTTTAATACCCAAAGGTTTTGGATATTTTGTAAAGACTCTGGAATTTTTCCTGTTAATTTGTTGTTTAACAGGTCTAATATCCGGAATCCGTTATATAGTTTGATCCGCCAGATTTTTGGTAAAGACTCTGGAATCTTTCCGGTCAATTTGTTTCTGGAGAGATCCAACAGATTAAGCTCTGTCATTTTCTCTAAAGACTCTGGAGTTTTTCCTGTTAATTTGTTTCTGGAGAGGTCCAACTGGCTAAGCCACCCAACATCTGATAAAAACTCTGGAATTTCGCCGGTCAACCTGTTGTTAGAAAAATCCAAAATTTCTAGAGTTTCCAGGTTGCATAGCCTAACCCACTGTTGAGTACAAATTGGTAACAGCTCTTGAATACTTCCATTAAATTTGTTATTTGACAGTTTCAAATACTGCAACTGTGGAAGTCTAGATACCACATAGGTCAATGAGCCTCCAAAGCCATTGTGTCCGCGATCAAGTACCAAGAGTTGAGTACACCTTGCTAGCTGCTCTGTAATTGAGCCGTTTAGAAAGTTGTTATTAGCTACTAGGTGTGTCAAATTTGGGGCATTTGAAACTGTAGAAGGGATAGTTCCAATCAAGTTGTTATTACCTATATTCAAACTTAACAGATTTTTTGAGAAATTCTGAGGAATCCCTCCAGAAAGCAAATTGGAGGTAAGGTCCAGAGCCTTCAGATTGCTCAAAGAAAACACTTTTGAAGGAATAGATCCTCTTAATTGATTGAAGCTGAGATCAAGGGCTTGCAGATTGCTCAAAGAACACAATTGGGAAGGAATCATTCCTGTCAGTCGATTGCCTCCTAGATCAAGAGTTTGCAGATTGCTCAATGAACACAACTGCAGAGGAATAGATCCTGAGAAATTATTGTAACGGAGACTCAGAGTTTTGAAATTGGCAAAGCTGCCAACACTCTTAAGGATTGGGCCTCGTTGGTGGTTGTTACTAAATTCAACCTTAGTTAAGTTTTTACATCCAGTAAGCTCTTGCGGAAACACACCAGAAAGAAAGGTATTATTAAACAGAACAAGAACTTGAAGGGCTGGCAGCTTACATAAATACTGCCAAATATCAAGTTTAATCGAACAACCAGACAACAAAAGTTCGACAACATCATCACCCCCATTTTCACTGCAACTTACACCTTGCCATTGACTTGGGTCAGAATTAGGATTCCAAATAGAGTTCTGGGCTGTTGAATGGTAGATATTTTTCATAAGTTCGACTTGTGTGGTGTGTAGAGAGAGTGCAAGAGTGAGAAATGAGAGACTGAATAACACACTGAAAACAGAAGGATTTGTTAAAAAATACCTCATAGTGGCGTTCTTCCCCGTTCAAATCTTGTTGCTTGGGTTCTCTGTGATGCATGGATTTTTCATCAGTCAAATAAGCGCGGGTATATGTAGGCCCTGCTGGGTGAAGAAAAAATAAGGAAAAAGGATACAATTTTGTGCAACATTAATTGGAATTTCCAGTCTTCGATGAAGTATCAAATGAAATTTCATGCAGCATGCGGGTCGACTTGTTTAGCACGTTAAAGCTGTTGGAAAATGTAATTCCACCGACCACAATAAATGTATTCACATGTTTATCCTGGAAAGATGTACTAGTTGAGCATGTTCCAATAGATGTTATAAAACTAGAGCTACAATAAGTCAGGTAGCGGACCCTATTGTGGGATAGGGTCCAATTGCTGGTATAAATATGGACACCCTGGGGGCCAACTTTGGACAGTCTGGGGACCATTGTTGGGCAATAAAAGTGTCAATAAATTTACACTTAGTATCCAACTACCAATCCCTTCAATTCAAAAAATACACAAATTGACCAATCATGTAATGCCACATCAGCATACCAATATTACATGACTTAGTTACCCATTATTGGTGCATCACTTTTTTTGGCTCTTTTTTTGTGGTTTTTGAAAAGCACCCCAAAACCTCGGAAAACGTGCTCGAATTTTCTCCAAAAGTTTTTTACATACTGCCAACTCGACAGTCAAGGGACGTGGCCAAAAAAATAAAGCTAACTCGGACGTTGATGACGTGGAGCAGGGGGTCAAAGTTACCCTACCCACGATAGGGCCCTCTCCCTTAGCAAGAAACATCCCTCAAACTGTACAAAAACAGGTGTTGTTCAACAAGGACTACAATTAGGACTAACATACATATTACATGAATTGTATAGTAACATAAAGAGACAATCACAATAGTTGTATTTTTAATAATATTATATCAGTAGTTGTGAATTTAAAATTGTTAATGTTGATGATGAGTACCCATAACTAAATTTTGTATTTCTTAGATCTAAAAAGAAACAAATCGTATGACGCCACATCAATGCACTAATAAAACATGACTTAGTGTACAACTATTGGTCTAACTTTTTGTTTTAGGTATTTTTGGATGGAAATGTCTATTCAACCTTGAGAATGCATCTCTGACTATATTTATTAATTAATTGAAAATAAAAAAATTTGTTGTATTATGATTTTCAATTAATTAATAAATAAGGTCAAAGGCGCATTCTCGACTTGATCGATAATAGTTTTTTGGACACCTCAACAAAATGCACATTAATGTGGGATCATATTTGATGGTGTGGCCTTGAAACCTTAGTTGTAAACAGGGGACTTGCCAAGTAAGTTGTAAAAAATTGAGAGTGATTTGAAATTTCCAAGTAGGATTTTGAGAAGCGTGAAGTTAGGATGCTCAACTATTAGGTCCTCTCCCCTAGTTTATCCTTATCCTTCTTTGTCCACTTTTTCAAGCTCTAGCTTATCAACAATTTTTTTATTCTATGATAATCCATACGCAACCCATGTGTTTTCCATGCTCTACACAAAAGAATTTCAATTATGACCATTTATGTTTTGAAGTGTGTGTGTGTGTGTGTGTGTGTAGAGGTAGCCTAGAGATGGGTAGAAGAAAAAAACTTTGTTTTCTAAATAAACAATAAGTCTGTTTTGGTTTGTTTTCATTTGTAAGAGCAACAACTCTATCTTTTGTATGTGAAGTTTATTGCAAGAGTAGCAACTCTATTTTATTTTCTGACATTAGTGTGTGAGCTTGTAATTTGTTTAAAACTCTACTATGAAAGAGGTCACTCTATTATAAATATTTGTATGTAAACAAAGTAGAAGCTCTTTTAGTATTCATCACTATTATTATTCTGTCTTTTCTCGAATCTATTTTATTCCTTCAAAAACTTCAACAAACTTCAATGCATATTAGTGTGGCATGTGTTCAAAAAGTTATACACTATGCCTATACGAGCTCAAGTTGTAAAAAAAATTGAGGTCACCAAAGCCCATAACAATAGTGGTTGCTACTCTAAACATATTAATCATTGGGTTAATTGTTGTTTCATTTATTTTTCAATTTTTTTGGTCAGTTTTTTGTTGAGGTGGTTTAATTGTTCTCTCACTATCTTTAAATGTATTTTCCATTTCAAATTAATATATGGTTTTTGCTATGTTTTCCTATTCGTAACTCCTAGCCTAATAGTGGTATTAGAGTCAAGATTTACATCTATTCCCCCAAACAATTCTCAATTCATAAAGTTCCCACTACCTTACAAGGAGACAATGCCTCTTGGGGGACAAACTAATATTAAGATTTTGATGATTGCTTATAATTTCCAAAAGAGGTACTTCAAATTTTAAAAGAAGTATATTCCTTCTCCCTTACCTGCTCACAAAAAGAATACTATGGTGCATGGTAAATAAATGTGTCTGCTGCAAAAATTGCTTTAAGACAAGGAAAATATTGATTTAGATGAAATCTATTTAATCTAATATTATTTATCTCTTATCACAGAGATTCTTTATCTTGATTTTTATTACAAATTTAAGCAAGAAAAAATAAGGAATAGTTTTGAATCTACAAACAAACTGTGCACACTCTGTGTAATTTTTTTTACAATTCACAATGTGGTCTAGTACATATCAACGATTAGAGAAGCTTTAACTACAAAAAAATACTTAGAATGGTATAGAAAAATAGAAAATATGCATTTTCAATTATCTATGATGTAATATTTTTATGGAGATGTCCAACCTACAACATCAATTGTTGTTAAAGAGAAAGAAAGATGGCAATATAAAAAATTCAAAAGCCTTAGCTTTGATAAGAGCTTCTATCAATGGAAATGTGTTTAAACATGTACAAGGGTGTAAATTTACTTGGGATGCCCTTCAAAAATTGAGAGATCTATATGATTCTCATTATGAAATGGAGTTTATTTAGTTACAGTTGAAGTTATTTGACCTTGAATTGAAGAATGGAGATTTTATGAGTTTGGCTTCTAAAATTCAAGTCATAAAACAAGATGTTGATGTTATTGGTGGGAAACTTGATATCTATCTCACAACCTTCATAAAGGCACTTCTTCCAACATATTCCACTTATTTGGAGTCTCTTCAAGGAAGTCTTCAATTGAACACCATCACTTTTGATCAACTAGTTGAAAAGTTGGTAAAACATGAGAAATCTTTTGGAAGAATAGAGGAAGAGGAGGTGCATATGGCAAAGACCACTCCCAACATGACAACCAAAATGATAGGCATTACTTGTATTGTAAATGATGTGGTTGAAAAGGTAGTCATGAAGCTCATAAATGCAAGCTCTCATGGGATAGCATAGAAGATTCTTTTAAACAAAAAGATAAAACACATAATGATGATAAAACTTCAAGAGTGGCCCAATTTGCATGCGGTACTAATAATGATCAATATGTGCTTTACGTTTCATATTTTCTTATTATAATTCATTTAATACTTCATGGCATGACTCTTGGGTGTTAGATACTGGAGCCACATAACATATGGTATTTCAATGTGATTATTTTAAATAGTTTCAT
>VDFB02361864.1:148426-162648 GCA_007258455.2 Sequoia sempervirens
GAAAGGGCTACTTCAACTTGAGCCCTAGAAATCCTTTCAATGAGCATCCTATTCTATTCTTTTGAGACCAATTTGGGAATGAAAAGTGAACATTTTCTCTGGCTATCTAAATCTGAACCTTCCAAATGATTGAGGATGTTATTGAAATACTCCACTGCACTCTTTGCAATCAAGGAAGGATCTTCCAGGACCACTCCATCTTCTACCTGTATTCTTGTAACTTTGTTTGCTTCTCTTGTTTGCTTGACTGAGTTATGAATTTTTTTTATGTTTTTATTTCCATCCTCAAGCTAGGATTCCTTAGACTTCTGCTTCCAATAGATCTCTTCTTTAGCTAGAATTTCCTCATAATCCTGCAAAAGTTTCTTTTCAAGGATAAAACTCTCTTGGTCCATACCATCCTTGAGAACTTGCTCATTCAAGGCTGCCATCTCATGTTCTATTTTCTCTTTTTTCTGAAAATATGTTCTTAAAATGCTCTTTATTCCATTGTAATAACTTGTGCTTGGTTGATTTTAGCTTAGAAACTAAGCAAAAGAACTTAGACCTTGAGAAATTCTCTTCATTCCACCAGTCCTGTAGATTTGTGAGGAAATATTTATGTTTTAACCACATAAACTCAAACTTAAAGGGTGACCATGTAGGTTTCTTATCTCCACGATCTCTAGTAGAATTGGAAAATGATCAGATCTCGACCAAGGTTGAAAAAATGCTTTCAGGACATAGGGAAGGGCGGATAGGTCCCCCTTTATGAAGAATTTGTCTAGTTTTTCTACAATCAGGCTAAAGCCAAACCTACAGTTATTCCAGGTAAATTCATTACTCTCAGTCTCATTTTCTAGAAGATTGTTCCTGTAGATCCAGTTACTAAAGTCTTCCTGGGATCGACCAATTATTTGAGAGCCTCCCCTTTTATCAGAGTAGTGTAGAATTGCATTAAAGTCTCCTCCTAGAATTATAAGTTGATCTAAGAATCTTGTTAGGAGCCTTTCAATCTCTAACCAAACTTCTCTTTGGTGGGAATGGGTCCGTAAACATTGATTAGGATAAATTTTGAATTGCTGTTCAGAGATTGATAAACCCACCTTGCTAATGCTTTGCTACCTCCACCATTTCAAAGCTCACAACATTTTTCTTCCAGAGTATGGCCAAGCCTCTAGATGCACCATCTGCATTTACTGCCTTTTCCTGCCATAGACCCAATCTAAGAGAAAATTTAGCCACATCCTCTGAACTTAATTTTTTTTCCTGAAGGAGTATTATATCAATTTGGTTTTCTATGCATTTGCGCTTGACCAAGCGTTGCTTGTTAGGGGCATTTAAACCCCTAACATTCCAAGACAATATTTTTAGAGCTTTTAAGGAAGGGATGATCCCTTCCCCTCTGTCAGCAAGGCTGTAATCTTCATTTTCCCTTTTGCCTACCCATCCAAGTTCTGAAGCTCTAGAAAATGATTTTTGCCTCTTTTTCCTGGGGTATCCTTGCCACAATTTGGAATTTTCTTGGAAGACATTTCCTGATTGAGCCCCATACCAATATTTTTGCTGCCTGGGTTTTGGGGATTTGTCTCTTCCTGATCATCATCATTTAGATTTTCCAACTCCTTTATTTTGTGAATCAAGGCTTGTGGCTCTAGTTCCTTCAACTCTTCATCTAAAATTTCATCAACTGATTCCTCTCCCGATTCAGCTTCCATATCTCTCACCAACCGATCCTCCATACCATCCTGTTTAAGTGTGAAGAGTAGGCTGTTACTCCATTCTGCTACCTTCTGATGGTTCCTTTGATCCAAAGTGGCCAGATTCTTTTTTATCTCATTATGGAGGTTTTCCACCTCGTGGCTCAATTGAAGTAGTTAGTGCTTACCATATTTTCTTTTCCATCCAACCCGTCTGTCGTTGTGGAGATTCCTCCTTTATTGTGAGTGATGGGGGCCAAAAAAGGCCTTATCTCACTATTTTCCCTTAAAGTGTTGTGCAAAAAGCCCTGGGTCTCCTTTTCATGCATAGGGTATTGTGACATACCATTATTCTAGCCTTCTTATTCTGGGGTTTTGATGCCATCCTCACATCAAACGCACTTCCAGATTGATGACTCATGTTTTTATCACCCCGATTAAGATTCATCTTCTCCATAGTTTTACTGGGATTGTCCTCCCCACGAGGGATATCTGCTGCCTTTCCTCTTCTCAATGAGAAACTTGCAATGTAACTCTTACATATAATACATTTTCTCCCTGTGAATTCTACAACAATATTTTGGAACCATGAGCCCTCATCAGTTAGGATTTCTAGATTGTCCAAGTATCTGAAGTTCATATCAAGGTCTACTAGAATCTTAGCCTTCCCTGATCTACCTAGGTAAAATTCTTCATCATATCCAATCACTTTCCCCAGGGAGTTCCCAATTTTATCTAACACCTCTATGCTCTAGTACTTAGGAGGGAGATTAAGGTTACCTAATGTGGATACCGAGTCAGGCAGTGAGTTGATGGATTGAAATTCAATTTCTAGTCCATTATATAAAAATAAAAACCTGCAAAGAAAATTAGTTCCCTATGCAAAAATCTCATTTTTAAGCTTTTATCTCTGTACTCAAGAAAGAAGAAACCTCCATCTAGGGTTTTGATGCTTACCCAATCTAAAAAGATGGCCGAAAACCAATCTAGAATCTGTTGCACTGGAGGATCCTTTCCTATCCATTTAATGAATAGTGCACACTCCTTCAGGTGATCCTTACACCATTAGAGATAAGAGGCAGAGATCGATATTAGTTTACTTGTTCTATCTGGCAATGAGTAGGGATTACTATTTTGAATGTGGCTAATGTTTCTTTTGGGAATCGTTCTCCTCCATAATTTTTGCGGGGGTTTTCTATTGAAAGTAGATCCCCCCTTTTTTGTGAAGGAGGATTTGCTGGCAATCCATACCCTCTCCTTCCATGCAATTGGTTCAAAGTCTTATTGGGGTTCTCCTTTACCAGACCTGCATTCTCCCTTCACTGCTCAAACTTCGCCGCTGGTTCAGTCAGCCCTTTTTTGACCTTTGATGCTTTGCTTCTGCACCTCAATCACCCTTGATTGGTTCTGGCCTTGGGTTTGAAGATCTATTCCCAACTGGAATTGCATTTACCTCGGTTAAGATGACCTAGCTGCCACCATTACCACTCTGCCCTTGCCATTGTCCTCTCCCTTGCTGATCTGTCCATCCTACCTAGCCAGCGAATCTTTGATTATTTTGAAACTTGTGAGCCATTTTTCCTTACATTATTTATATTCCTTTTTTAAAATAAATTTAATATAATTATTATATTTATTTTTTATTTCTTGTGAATGTAGGTTTTTCGCAAAAATCAAAGCTCTTTGTTCTGCACATGTGGAAAAATAGAAGATTATCATTTTTTTTTGAAAAAATAAGGAGTGCACCATATTGAAGTCCTTGATCAACAAAAAATAATAATTGAATTTCGATACATATAAAAAAATGTTATATAATCCTATGTCTCAATTGTAATTGGTTTGACTTTGAAACTTGATTAAGGAAAAATATTCAATAAACATCATGAAAACTAATTGGAAGCACTATATATCATAGTTACAAATCTAAATTAAAAAAATGAATTTTATCCTTCATGGAGAGAAAAATTTATGTGTTATAATGGTGAGTTTCACTCCTTAAAAATGCACTTTTGAAAAAACTAGTTTTGAAAGGAGATGGAAAGAGTGTGCAATATGATTCCAAAATTTTTGAAAAAAAAAAATATTTAGAATCTACAGAAAAAATGACACAAATCACTAGTTTGCATCATCTGCAAATTTGTCACAGTTTAGCCGCTATAGTTATCCGAAAGTGAAGATTTAGTTAGAAAAAATCAATTCAGTGTCCAGTTTGGCCAAAAATTATAAACTGGTCAGTATTGTGGGATCACCCGACCTCAAGGTGTGGGACCTTGAAAAACTGGTCAAGTCTCTGGAGAAGGCTGACTTCCTCTTCTAAAATAAGTGTAAATGTGTTGGTCTAACCTAGCACATGAAACCTATTACTACTCTACTCTAATAGATCATAGAGAAAAATGGATAGAAAGAGACATGAAATGTAAAGAAGGTGATGCACCAAGATATAATTTTGTTTCTTCTTGCCTCTAAACATCATAATACATCAATGGGATGGCTAAAACACATACTTGAATATGAAGGTAAATGACTTTTTACTCAAACTTGCTAGAGACAATGGTGATAATATCCGAATTTTATTGACATAAAGATTAGAAGCAACCTTTACAATGGAAGAATGAAAAAATTGTAGTGTCTATAATGAAAAAAATTCTAGAGAAGCTAGAGGAAGAACCCTAAAAAAAATACAAGTGTTTCTTTTATAGATTAAGCATAACTTGGATGAATGCAACTCAAACCCTAACCTAGCTAGGGTTAGCAATCAAGGAGATTTGATCAAGGAAAGATTTTCTCATGAAATATTCGCTAAGAAGACCCTAGAGAGAACAAAGCTTGCACACCATCCACCTTGCCATAAATATTTTCCTGAAAGTCATCCAAATCCCCCACAAAATTAGGGATATGGGTATATATCCATCAAAACGGATAAAACAACAATAATGAATGAGCACGGGAACCCATAAGATACACTTACAAAAGTCAAAGGAGCAACAAATGTCATACTTGAAGCCCTAGAATCGAAACCTGCTACTCAAAATGTGATTCAAACATTAATGGCATCATCTAGAAAACATGCCAAATCCATGGGAGGGTCGGGGCATCAGGCCTGAAAAGAAACCTTTCCTTATGCACTAAATGGTCCAGACCCCCGAAAAGATCACATTGCCATGAATCATGCATCGGGCTTACCTCATATGACATGCTTAGAAGAAGGGATGAACACAAGTCAAAACTTGAAAATCAGAAGTAAGAGTGAAGCCTTACCCTTGAAATCGGAAGTAAGAGTGAAGCCTTACCCCCAAAATTGGAAGTAAGAGTGGAGCCTTATCCCCAAAATTGGAAGTAAGGGTGAAGTCTTACCTCAAAATCAGAAGTAAGGGTGAAGCCATACTCCTGAAATCAGAAGTAAGAGTGAAGCCTTATCTCCAAAATCAGAAGAAAGGGTGAAGCCTTACCTCAAAATCAAAATAAGGGTCAAGCCATACTCCCAAAATCAGAAGTAGGAGTGAAGCCTTAACCCTGAAATTGGAAGTAAGAGTGAAGCCTTACCCCCAAAATTGGAAGTAAGGGTGAAGCATTACCCTCTAACTCCAAAAATTTGACATAGTCAAATTTTTGAATAAGGTTTTTGGGAAAGGGTAGTGGAAGAAAGGTTTACCTCTTACAAAGGAAAGGCAAAAGGAAGACTGAAAGCCTGAAAGAAACAAAATTTTGGAAATCAGAAGAAGCCTTACTTCTTACTTAAAGAAGGTAAGAGGTAAGAGTGAATCATGAACCCCAAACCCAAAAATCAAAGGTAAAAGTTAAGGCTTACCCCCAAAATCAGAGGTAAAGGTTAAGGCTTACCCCCAAAATCAGAGGTAAAGGTTAAGGCTTACCCCAAAAATTCATAAATTTGAAACTTAGTCAATTGTTTTGAAAAATTATATTGGGGAAAAGGAAGGAAGGCCAGAGGCTTAAGAGGAGGAGTGGGAGGAATGAAGAAGGGAAATAGAGCAATAGATAAGGCATGTAGAAAAGCAAGTAAGTGACAACCCAAAATCTTGAAATGTTGAGACTTAACCAACTCTAGGACTTTTCCAACGGATATTTATGCAAGATGGCTCATATGGAATCTTTTAGATCAATTATCAATGATGGGTCATCTAAGGATGGCATGAAATGTCAACAGGTAGGAAGAGCATATTTCTTGCACTCAAAAAATATGATTAAGAGAGTGGTCTAACTATTGTTATATTTGAAAATTTAATCCTTTATGTGATTAAAATTTTACTTGTTAAGCCTTACTCAAAGATCATTCAAATATTATCAATTATAGAATACACACTTTCTAAATTTATTAATACAATCACTTTGCATCCATCGATAAATAATGTAGAGAAATATGCAAAAAGAATCAAATGACATAACAACATGATGAAATGGTTGTTTACATAGTAGTAAAACTCTAACAAAAGAGTTAAAGAAATGCAATTGGAGTTTTTATAGATCAATAAGGATGAAGGAACACTCTAGATTAGAGGAGGTCTAGGGAGGTGAGAAAATTTATAGAAACATTCAATAGATGGGAAGGGATGGTGCATAGTATCACCAAAATAAAGAAAAATTAATACTTGCGTAAAAAAAACATGATTGATGTGGTTTCTTTTGAGATAGGAGGCTATTTAAAATATGATCATCAGTATGTATGTACTCTATACCAAGCTCCAAAAAATAAAAGGGAAAAATTGAAGGACCTACTATGAGGACAAGAGCTTGAGTCAATGAACAAATAGAAAATAATTTATAGAAGAAAATTTGGACTATGTCATCTTCCTCAACAAAGTGAAAATTTCAATAGAGAGTGGAAATATGCTAGTAGTTTGGAGAACTTGGAAAACACCAAATAACGTTTCTTTTAGCATTGATAATTCTTTGCTATTATATTATCACCCCTTTCAATTTTTGCCACATTAGCTAGTAATTTATAGTATCTTTCATTGTTAGTTTCATTACTCATGAGACTCTTTTCACCTTCCTCTTCATTATTTTTATAACAAGGTATGGGGCCTCTCAAATCCATATTTTCCAAATATAAGAAGCATGTAAGACAATCCCAATGAAGGAATCTCTTGAATTTATAAAAGCCACTAAGAAACTTGGACATATTAAACTTGTAACTAATAATGATTTAATATGTTTCATTTTTTCCTTTCAAAGGAGAATGCTCTAAACATAATCTAATTTCAAATCTATATTTTAGGCTATATTTTAGATTTATTTTCTATTCATTTATTTAGTTATCTTTTATAATTATATCATAGTATGTAGCTATTGAATATTAATCTATTAATATTTTGGAGAAGCACTATGGCTAGTTGTGTTTTTTTGAAGTAGTATTGGGATGGATATCCTCCCAAGAAGTTTCAATGCTTCACACTTGTGAGTATCGCCTAGGTTCAATCTATGAAAGAGTTGACCATTTCTACTCATGAAAGATAGATTTGTGTGAGATACTACTCATGAAACATGGATCAATAAGTTTGATTGAAAAACTATGTAGGTGAATCCTAATAAAATATTATAATTTATTTATTGAGACGTATTATTTATCAATCATTATCTACTTTTTCACTATAAATTAAAATATGTATATTAAATAAACATATATTAAGAAAAAATGTACATTAAAAAAATAAAAAAAATCAACAATCATTCCAAATTTATAAAATTTTCTTTTTAAAATATTAATAATAATTTTTTTGATGTACATATGAGTTTGATATTTTTATTAATATTTAAAGAGTCATATAGAATGTCTACTAGAGCAGGAGGAATCATCACCCAACCAGTTGCCAAAAAAACTAGCAAAAAACTACTTCAACTAGCCCAGAAGGGACACAGTAAAAAAATAAAAATGGCTTCTAGACTAAGCCAAAACCCATAATTCCATATAATAAACTTCCAGTTAAAGAGCAAAAAATACCGAAAAAAAGGAGCCCAAACCTCAGAGAAACCCATTCAATTTAGCAAAAGTATCAAAATCAGCCACCCAGTCCAGACCATCCTCCACCACCAGCCCAATCTTCCTTTTTAGAAATTCCATTGCCACGACTGAAATCATCCGGTGCCCAATAAGCTTCGACCCTTTTTGATCCAGAAGGAAAGGTAATAATTTCACCGCCTCATCCATTTTCTAGAGCAGCTCCAAGTTTGCTGGTCGCGGGATCCCTTTGCTAACTATTGCCACCTTTAACGTCTCCTCTAAACTACCCACCAAATCCTCTCGAAATAGCCGCATGAGTAGATCCTTAGCCTCCGCCTTAGGAAAGTCGACATCCAACAACGAGGCCAAGAAATGAGAGATGTAGGCATTATCCCTCACATACTCCTTCCTCTCTAAGTGTCCTAAAATATTAATAATTTTACAAACATTGTTTATAAAGATTTAAACAATAATATGAGAAAATTAATATATAATTTAATTATTTATAAAAATGTAATTTAAACAATATAAATACTACAATAATTAATAACATTTCGTTTTAATACTTTTAATCTTATTATCATATAATTTAGAAGGTAATAGAACTTATAATGAAAACTTTTATAAAGTGAAGATTTGTTTTCATATTATAAGATTAATCATAATAAATTATTTTAAATGTTTTAACTTTAATAACCTATCTTTTGAAAGATAATAAAGATTTTGATAAAATAAAATATTAATTTTATATTATGAAAATAATAATAATTTTAAGACTTTTAACTTTCTACTAATATATATTTTAAAATTAATGGAACTTATAATACATATTTATATAAAATTAAATAAAAATAAAAATAAAACTTTTAATTTATAAATTAAACAAATAATCCACTCCATTTTTTAATCATAGAAGTTGACATTAAATAGAAGAAATAAAGTCAAATGGAGAAAATAGCGTGCAACCTAGATTGGCATGTCACAATTAACTTCTCAATCAAGTGGAGGAATTAAGTGGTGATTTCATTTTGATGATTTTTCTTTTATTTGACTACATTTCAAATGGTAGCGACATATTTTCACAATAATAAATGAGGTCCAAATTACCAACCACCAAATTTGTTGAAGAAATAAATGAAAATAAAGAAAAATCATGTGTAACCAAAATTATCAAGTCAATTAACTTCTCAATCAAGTAGAGGAATTAAGTGTTAATTTCATATTCATAAATTTTCCTTTCTTTGACTATATTTTAAATGGTAGTGACATTGCTTCACAATAATAGATAAGATCTAGATTGCCAACCACCATAGTTGGTGAACAAATGGGTATGTGCAGGATCATCATGCAAAAAACAAGCCCTTAAGTGGCAAAAAATTCAGAAAAATCAGTGTTAGGCAACTTGACGTAAATATTTGAATAAGTTATCTATATTATTTCAAAAATATGTAAGAATAGAATTTGTAGAAAATTGAATGTAGTTTCTAAAATACTAGGTTTATTTAAAAATAAATAAAATCTATTTGGTGAAAATTTGAAATTTCAATGCAGAGTACTTAAATTTTAGGAAAAATAAAGTAGGTGTCTCACCACTAACCATAATAAATAAATAATATTTTGTAATATTTTATATCTATAAAGGACTCATGTCGGATGTGATCACATATTTTTTGTAAGTAAATAATTAATTATGAATTTTTTTACAACTTTTAGAAATATAAAAACTGCCTATCTCCGGGCCTTTAACTTGGTCAAACTTCACATGAAATTTAATTTTCTTTTTTTTAATCCTATTTAATGTGAAGCATAAATGTGATGCATATTTTGGATTCAAAAAATATGATACCGTTTGAAAGTTATAGATGTTTTTCAATCAGCCTATCGATCAGGACTTTAGTCATAATTCTAATAGAAAATGAATAATAATTATTTATTAAATTCAAGTTAAATCATAATTTATATTTTTGGAAAGCTGAGAATCTCCTCTAAAAACCCTTTTCGTTTCATTAATTTTGGGTGAAAAAAAAGTCATCAGCCACATACCCTACAAATACCCATAATATTGCCACTTTTTGGCGCACCATGATCCTGCACATACCCAAATAAAGGAAAATAGAGAAAAATAGTATGTAACCTACATTAGCAAGTCAATTAACTTCTCAATCAAGTGGTGGAATTAAGTGGCGAGTTCACTTTCACAAATTTTCTTTTCTTTGACTACATTTTAAATGGTAGTGGTGTGCAACCTAGACTAGTAAGTTAATTAACTACTCAATTGAGTGGACGAATTAAGTGATAATTTCATTTTCATGATTTTTCTTTTCTTTGACTAAATTTTAAATGGTAGTAACATAGCTTCACAATAATAACTAAGATCCATATTGCCAACCAATAATGTTGGTAAAGAAATAAAATAAAATAGAGAAAAATAGTGTGTAATTGAGATTAGCAAGTCAATTAAATTCTCAATTGAGTAGAGGAATTTAGTGGCAATTTAATTTTCATGATTTTTTCTTTTATTTGACTATATTTCAAATGATAGTGACTGTAGCATCGTAAATTGTCACCCTTGACAATTTCATACTATGTTTTGCTCCCTATAAATTATCAAGCCTAATTGACCCCTTAATTTCCTAAATTATGTATTTTAAGGCCTATTTTTTTACCATTTTATGATAAATTGCAAACATAAAACAAATGTATTTATTTAATGTTTTTCCCTCGACACCTGAATCCCCAAAAAATAGGGCCATGACTAGAACACCCATGGGTGGCTCTATCCCCAGGATAAAAATTCAAATGTTGACATTTTAAATTTTGAAATTCAAGTTGCAAATATCAGATATTAAGATCTAATTTACAAAAAATTGAATAAGTGCCTATAAATACCAAGTTATTACATAATTTCAGATCTAATGAAAGATATTGAGCAAATATTATTGTCAAGAGCAAGTCAAGAGCAGTCAAGAACAACATTTAAGTGATTTATTGCAGTAGTTTAAGATCCAAGCATCATGAAAAATCTTATGTGAGTTTATGTTATCATTATTTGTGAAGGCTAACCCTTGTTATAGGTCTCTAAGCAATTCAAGCATTCAAGCAAGAAAAATCCAAGACCTTGAAGTGATGTGCATGACTTCAATCCTTCAATGAAGACATTGAAGGGTGGCGAGTTGTAGCATTTTGTTCATTCATCATTCCTTCCTGTCATTGACATTGCCATTGTGGAAGTGGAAACACTAACATGGGGTTTGACTAAGGCAAGCCCTAAATGGCACAACATTTCTTCTCTCTTTAAATATGCAAATTTCAGGTTTGGAGAGGATTGAAGGAAGTTTGAGATCATTTACCATTGGTGCATTCAAAGCCCTACACCTTGTCAACTCATGAAAAATCACCTACAAATTATTCGACAATGATTTGACAAGTTTTCAATTGGAAACGAGAGTCTCAAATATGACATCAAAGGATTGCAAAAATAAAATAGGAAACCCCTACAAGGAAAGAGATGCCCTTGGGTGACAATGTCCTCTTATTCTAATTGATACCAAATTTATATTATAGGTACACATCACTTTTCCCTTTCCAGATCTACTTGCAAATATCTATTATAGTCTTTCAATTATCGAAAGCTTGCATTTTTCATATTAGGGCACACAGTCTAATTAGGTTAATCAAGGAAAATCAATTCCAATCTATTCCAAGGCTCAAAATATGGAGATATAGGTTTGATTGGCTCACCTTCATGGTTGAAAGCCAATATAACCACCTTGTTGATCTCCATCTTAATGAAGCACTAGAAAAATAACCACACAACATGCAACACATAAATTAGAATCCTAGGTTTTATACATTAAACCTAGGGTTCTCTTTTTCTTAATATCATTTTGGTGAACCTAACTTGTTAACATTATATACCTTCTAAAATTTTTACCCTAGATATAAGTTTTACAAATTGCATTATTTTGCATTGTTTGCTTAGGGTTTTATTTTGCATCATAGAAAGATAAAGATTCAAAAAATTGCATATTAGGCAAATGAAAACAAACACCACCATTAGAATTCATGCCCTAGTGTGCATACATTTGCTTAGATCACAAAATAAAATACTTGATGATGATACTTGTGCACTAATGAAAGCTCAAAGTCTATCCTATCAATTCATTTCCAATCTTCATCAATTTCATTCAATCTCATACTATCTATTCTATTCAATCAATTAAGCTTATTCACATCTAATATCGACTTTAAGCTAACCATTCTTCACTTCTTACAACCTTTTATTCTAGTTAAAATTTCTTTTGTTAGTCCTCACACTTAAACTCATTTAATCAACTTGGTAAATATGGAATTTTTTTCAAAATTTTCACCAAATTTCCCAAGGGGGCACCACACTATCCCATAATCATCAGGGCACACTGGGGCAGGTTCTAAGTAAGATTTTCTTGATTTTTCTTTGAAAAAATGCTCAAAATCGCATTGTCTCAAAGAGAGGAAAATGTAGGCACTCAAAATTATCTTAGCTTGCAAGCAACACTTTTACACTAATTATCGTCCTTTTCATATGGTTAAATAATTATCAATTATTTAGTTATTATATGATTTCATACTCTACTATTAATTAAATGATTTAATATTATTTAATTAATTCACTTTAATATTTTTCCTCCTTAATTAATTTAATTAATTTATTTATTTACGTCCATAATTATCTTTATTCTTCTAAATTAAATAAATTATTAATATTTATTTAATTAATCAATCATTATACCTTTCTAAATTAAATAATTACTTTAATTATTCTTTAATATTTCAACATTATCCACTCTCCAATAATAAATAAAATGAATTAATTTATTTAAAATCTACTTGCACATTCCTTTAATAATTAATTATTAAATCTCATGCATTTCCCACTCATTCCTAACATGGACTTTCTCTTAGTCCACTGACTAATCAATTCCATTTCTCTCAATCAATTCAGTCCTCTTCCCACTTAGTCTGAGTTAACGTATCAATCAATTCACTTAACTAATTCATGCAATTAGTTAACTAATTCATACAAATAGTTAACTAAAATCATGCAACCAATCACATCTAGTTAATTGATCAATCAATTCCTCTCATTGATTATCGACCATTGATCTCTTCAGTTCTTTTCATCTTGACTATTTATCCAAATTAACCTTTTCTACAAAATCAACCTTCATTGTCATTTGAAAAATAAGCCACGAATAGAACTATGAATCTTCGATATTTTGCTATCAATATCTATCTTGAGCTTATTGCAATTTGTGCACACATAATTTTTGAGAACTAAGGCTTAGCAAGAAGAAGGGAGAAGAACAATGGAGATGCTTCAATGTTGACATAGGAAGGAAGATACTACTTTGATATTATTGATTTATTATGTTTGATTGTGCTTCATTGATAGTTTAGACTCAGATTGCTTGAATTTTACAGTTAGTGGTTATTGTTATTGATTGATGTTATTAATCCATGATTTCTGGTCATATAGAGTATTTATATAATTAATTATTTGAGTGATAAGGTAGGAGGCGATAATACCATGCATATTTCTATCACAAAGATTCTTAGCAATATGTGACATGATAGGGGCCAACATTCTCAAACTAATGACTTTTCTAAACTTTAAAATTTGAGATGGAATCCATGACTACCTAGGATAATCCAAATATGATGGTAATGATAATATTAATTGGTTAAATGAGAAAAAGTAGTATTTTATAATTCATGAAATTCCCATAGGTCAAATATTTTCATCATCTTATTCTATGTAGAGAATGAACCTGTAAAATTTGGTAACAAAGGATAATTTTTTTATGTAAATCCTTATCCACTTTTGTCTAAATTCCAATGAAGACTTTAGGGGTTCTTTAAGTGAATTATGCTAGACACAGGGTGATCCCACAATACTGGTTTACAATTTTTGGCCAAACTGGGCATTGAAATAATTTTTTCTAGCTAAATCTTCACTTTCAGGCACCTATAGCGGCTAAACCGTGAGGAATTTGAAGATGATGCAAACTAGTGATTTGTGACATTTTTTTTTCTATAGATTCTAAATATTTTTTTTCAAATTTTGGAATGGGATTACTCTTTTCCATCTCCTTCAAAAGCTAGTTTTTTCATTAAACAACATTTTAAGGAGTGATACTCAATGCATAACATATGAATTTTTTTCTATGAAGGATAAAATTCTAATTTTTTCGAATTTAGATTTATAACTATGGTATCTAGTGCTTCCAATTAGTTTCATAGTGTTTTATTGAATATTTTTTTTCCTTAATCAAATTTCAAAAATCAAACCGTTACAATTCAAGTATAGATTGGATCCACTTATAACACCTAGCTTTTTTTGTATGTATTGAAATTCAAATTTTTTTATTGGATCAAGGACTTCAATATTTGGTGCACTCATATTTTTCAATTTTTTTTGATAATCTGCTATTTTTGCACATGTGCAGAACAAAGAGCTTGATTTTCGGTGAAAAAACTATGTTTAATAAAACTAAAACAATAAATACATAATACAACCAAAACATATTAAAATTATATTCATT
>VDFB02361865.1:0-40606 GCA_007258455.2 Sequoia sempervirens
TAAGACCTACTAATTATAAGGTGTAAATTATTAATCTGGGTCCAACAACCAAGGAGCAGGAAAAAGAAGAATTTCAGGAGTCCTCATAGGCCATTCTCAAAAGGCTTGATAAGGAAACAAAGGAGAAGGAGAAGCTATAGAAACAATTGAATGATGTTTATAAATATGTCCAACACCTAATGAAGCCTCTACAAGCTTGCACTGATGGTAGTTCTTCAATTCTAGAGGGATTTTTTTCCCAAGGAGGCTATGTCAAAAATTGAGAAACTAAAATCATTTCTGCACAATACACATGACTGCCTTCAAGAAGTCAGTAAGAGAGGGAATGAATCAATTGAACAAATTATCACCGTCTATACTAAGGGATCATAGTTCCTTGAATGCATCTCCTAGTTTTTTGCAGACTGTAATAAGATTGATGAGTTCGTTGTTAAAGAGCTAAAGAAGATCTTGCAAGTACCTCAAGTAGAATTAACTTCAGATGATATTGGCAAGGTAAAGGAGTGGATGGAAGTCTAGAATTATAGAAAATAACTCCTTACTAAGGCCTTAAAGAAGATAATGAAGTTACAAGGAAAAATGAAGAAGATATCTAATAGTTTCATTAGTTTTCTGGAAATAATGACTGGGAGAAGGAAATTGGGCCAAAAAAATATGAATATTAATATATTACAGTCATGGTGGCATGAAATCTATGCCCCTTCTGATAATGCTCCAATCACCAAATAAAATTTGGAGGATGCAGCTATATATATATCTCAAAACTAGATAAATATCATGAGTTATAGGTTGAGTGGAATAAAATGATGCCCTAGTATTTAGAAGAATACAAGACTCACAAAAAAGAGTTAAATTTATTCTAGTCCCAGATCCAAAAGATGTGAAAGAGGTATTAGAGAAATTAAAAGAGTTGGCCAACAAATTAGAAGCCAATAAAGAGGGGGAAATAGCCAAACTCTAGTTGCCTAGGGATTTGTGCCAATCATGTGACTTCTAGCCAACATGGACAACCTAGAATTTTGTGCCATCAAGTGGGATGTTTCTAGAAGACTCTAGGCCAACATAGGGTTAATTTGCAAATATTTAATGTAATTTTATTTTTTAAAACAAAGGGAAAAAACTCTAGGCCGACCTGATGGGCCGACCTAATTATGTAAACCCTAATTCTGGGCTGACCTATTGTTATTTTCTATAAATTGAGGATCAAGCTTCATTTCTAGGGGTTATATATAGTTGGAATAGTGAGAATTGTGCTAGGAGTTAGTATTTTCTGAGAGCAAGTGTTGAATCATTGTGGATACTTGAATTATTACAAACTTGGGTGATTCAATGTAAGTAAAGACATTGTTCTTTAGTGTTCTTTCTTATGTTATTCACTTTGCATGGTTCTTGTTTTTCTAGATCTTTAAAAAATTGCTTTAAATTTGTAGCTGCATGTTAGATTTTAGATTTAGATGTGATGCAATTGTGTTAATGATTTGATATTTGAAGTGTTTGAGCAATCCTTGGTCCATACTTTTAGCAGCTTGTTGATTGTAAGTTGTTGTACAAAGTTATCTTGGGCCTTGAAATTGTGAGCAAAGTTCAATTGCAAAAAAAGGTTGATTTGTGTGAATGATCCATGATCTAAATAATCTTTATTTCCTTAGAAGATTGCACTATTTCTATGAGATTGTAGATTTAATCTAGGTTAAGCGGGAATTGGTTTTTGAAGAATTGGTCCACTTTGAATATTAGATTGTTTGCACAATTGGTCTTAGGAATAAATTTAGTTTTAAAAAAATCTCTAAACCCTAATCTTTTGCTATTTCTTTTAAAATATGGGTTACTTTTAGGATTAAGAGCATTAATATATTACAAGATTTTATGATTTTGAAGTTTCCAACATTTTTTTGTTAAGGTCCCTTGTGATTACCAACATTTTCACATTTATCATTGAGTTGTTTTTACATTGTGAAGACCTAACATTAGAGACCTTCGAGTTATCTCTTCACTAACTCATTTGACTGCAAAATATGATGAAACTTTCTGACGAAAGATGTATAATTAGATGTATCATCGAGTACCTATGTATTTAGTGTGAAATTTTCAAAAAAATTAAAATTTATGCCCGAAGTTCATCGAAATTGTGACGCTCCATGATTTTCATCGCTATTTCGACATACACTTAAATTCAACCATCCCCTTCTATCAATTTGTGGGCCAACATATGGTTAGCCTCCTTAATTTTTGGGCCAATGGGTATATGGTTAGCAACCCCAACGAAATTTTTTTAATAAATAAAAGTGATTTCAACAATTTATCTATACTTGCGACAACATTTTTCTATACTTGCAAATTTTCTATACTTGTGATAGTTTGTGGAGGTTATAGGCTAGTTTTTTTTGTGAAAAATATTAAAATTATTAGATTTTTTTACCTGTCTATGATTAAAATTATTGGAGTGTGAGTTTGATATTTTTTTAAGATCTAAATATTCACACTTGGTAGAGAAAAATCATGTCAGATAATATTAGTGCAGAACAAAATGAAGAGACACTTGCTAGATTGTGAGCTATATTGAAAAGAATGGGTGATGGGAAATGTTATTGTACTTCCAATAATTGTAAGGGCTTAAAGACGAGAAGATTTTTAATCACAACAAATGAGAAAAATTGTAGGAGAATGGTCACATTGAAGGGGGAATGATTATCATCCATTGGTAAGTTGTTCATTATATGTCTTTATAGATTGAATTTGTAAATGTTTATATCATTTTAACATTTTTTATATATATTAAAAATCACTTGATCAGATCATGGTTTATTTGTGTCGATCATTATTATGGATTAGGGCACCCTAGGGCACATATTATATGGATTATCATGGCACGGAGAATAATAGCACCAGCTGGAGAACATGGAGCTATGAATATAGAAGATGAAGTTAATGATCTTATGGAAGAAGATGATCATGCACAAGAAAACACAGTTGAAGATGATGGTATAAATACATTGATCCATAACACATTTAGTGGTGTAGTTGATCATGATGATCGAGATGACTTTGATGATGTTCATGATTTACCTGTACTTGAGAAGGTATACGAGCCTCTTTATGAAGGCTCCCAAAAAACTCTTCTCTCTGTCGTATATGCCATCTTTTTAATCTATTTTTGTTGTTAGTTCATCACTAGTAAATAAAGGATGAAATATGTACCATTAATATTCTTTATATTGAAAAAATTATTTGTAGATTGAAGGTGAATTTTTGTTACCACCATCAAAATACACCTCGCTCATAATGAGATTTATCTTCCATTATGAAAGATATTGGAATGGAGTATCAAGCAATAGATGCATGTCCCAATGATCATATTATATATCATAAACAACATGAATTTGTAACAGAATGCCCAAAATGTCATATTAGTAGATATCGAAACGGATCAACTAAAAAAGGTGTCTCGGAAGGGTTCTTTGTTATATTCCCATTATTCCCACATATGCAATGATTATTTGGGTTAGTGAAATCTTACTTCTGAATTTATGAATTACCATGCACGAAATAGAAGTGGAGATGACATTCTTTGAATTCCTGTGGATGGCTCTACATTTAGGGACATGGAGGAAGAATGACCACACTTTAAAGAAGTACCTCATGTAATCTCAGGCTTTCATTGGTAGCAGATGCTCTCAATCCATTTTGGAGAGTTGAGATCTATTTACTCGATGTAGCATATTTTTGTCATCAACAATAACATTCCTACATGGATGTCAATAAAGAGGGAGCACATAATGTTGGCAATGATTGTTCTAGGTATTTGTCTAAATAAATTTTCTTTAACATAGTAGCATCTCATTTGTCATATTTTTTGCATAATGACTTATATTTTTTTCATTTAATAGTCATATACATTAGGGTACATGTGCAGGATCATCAGGGAAAAAACAAGCCCTTAAGTGGTGAAAAATTCAAAAAAATCATAGTTAGACAACTTGACATAAAAATTTGAATAAGTTATCTATATTATTTCAAAAATATGTAAGAATATAATTTGTAGAAAATTGAATGTAGTTTCTAAACTACTAGTTTATTTTAATTAATATATCTATTTGGTGAAAATTTTGAAATTTCAATGCAGTAGTACTTAAATTTCAGGGAAAAAATAAGAAGTAGATGTTTGTCTGACCACCCTAACCACAATAAAATAATAATATTTTTTTATAATATTTTAGATATAAGTAGAGAACTCATGTTCCGATGTGATGCATATTTTATTTTTTAATTATTAATTGCCTTGAATTTTTTATTACAACTTTAAAAATAGAAAACTAGTGTATTCTAACCACCTTAACTTGGTCCAAACCCATTGATTAAGATCCCATAATTATGTGGACTCCATGAGATGTGGCCTTATATTCCAGATTCAGATGTGATGCGTTTGAAAACTATAGATCGTTTTTCAATCAATATCAATCGGACTTTAGTCACGTAATTCAAATAAATGAATAATTATTGTCGGTCAAAGTAAAAGCATAATTTATATTGGTGGAAATCAGAATCTTCTTTCTTACGTTTAATCAATTTTGGGTTCCGTCATTAACCATACCATCCATATCCATTATCATGATCCTGCACATACCCATTAATTTATATATATTGCAATAAAATGGTTATAATAATTTTCAATGTTTATGTTCATTCAACTAGGTAAGTACCAAGTTAAAGATATGAATGTATATATTGAGCCTCTTATCAACGAGTTACTAAAGTTATGGAATGGAATCACTATGTACAACATCTCTAGACCAATAGGACAAAGACAATTTCAATTCCATGCAATGCTTACATATGGAAAATTCATGATGCCCCAAGGCTAACACATTTTTGTGGTATGTTATAACATTCGACTACACTTTAATGATATTTAATTTTATGAAGAATATATCATGCGTGGTTTTTAAATAATCTATTCATTTTATATAATTATAAAAATTGGCATATTTAATCCAATTATATATGATTTTGTGGGTCTTCAAACAAAGGGAAAATTTGCATGTCCAATTTGTGGTCCAAAGATGAAATCTCATCGTTCAACAAGTTTACGAAATAGGTGTTTGATGAGTATAGGAACTTCATAGAAATCATAAGTATCAAACTACTAAAAAACATCTTTTCAATGGGAAAAAAGAGACTACGTCAAAACTATGAAGAATGACACCTCGCCTATGGAAGTTGGAATATAATAGAATTAATCGTCAAGGTTATACATCAAATAAAAAAATTTATCTATCATATATGATATGTTTGGAATTTATATTTTTATATTGTGTTTTGTTTGTACTCATGATGTAATTGACAATTATTGTCGTTGTTAATTTGTTTAACCTATATGCTTCATGAAGGTCATCAAGGCATTAATAGTTGGCTTCCATAGGGACTACAAAGTTATCTCAAACAATTTAGTTGGTTTCCCTACTATCAGCAGCTACAAATTGTGCAGTTTTTTTTATACAATGCATATCGGAAAGAGTATAACAAAAAAATTATGGAAAATATTGGATGGAGGGCATGACAAAGAAAAAATATTCAAAATTTGTAGTGACATTCAGGAATCCAATCATGCAATGAAAATTTTCATTCAGTTAAATAGCAATGGAGACCAAATTAATATAAGCACCCTTCCTTGGTTATTAACGAAGCAACAAAGCAATGCTATAAAAGAAGCCACATGAAAAATTCAATTTCCCACAGGATTTTCTACGAACATAAACAATATCATAACAAAGAAAGGTGAATTTGGGTCAGGGATGAAAATGCATGATTGACATACCTTCATTAAGGTAATTATTCTAGTATAATTTATATATATTTGTATACTGCATGTACTTTTCAATGTATTATGTTTAGTAGTTTTGAAAAATAGTGAAAAGGTCATTTTATAATTGTTGCAGTATGTTCTACCTATATCTCTCCCAGACAACTTCGACAACAATATCAAGAAATTTATATATGATCTTGGAAAATGCATGAGGTAAGTAGTGATATTTGTTCAATTCGTTGTATAGATCTTATAATTGCCATTTGTTTTACTTGTTGTGTAATATATTGTATATTTTTGTTAAATATCGTTAATATATTTGTGCCTTGAATCACTTGTAGATGGCTATCATCTAAAGAAATCCATAAAGAAGATATAAATTATTGGAAGAGAAAAATTCCTCTTCTAATGTGTGAAATGCAAAAGTGTCTACCTTCAACATTTTTCAATGCACAAGAACACTACCTCATACACCAAGTTGAAGAGATTGAATTGTGTGGACCTGTACACACAAGGTCAATGTGGATGGTTCAGAGGTACTTGAAATTTTTGAAGACTTTGGTTAGATAAAGAGCACATCCTGAGAGTTCTATGGTGGAGGGATATATGGTATATCAGATCATGGTGTACATTACTGAATATCTTCCTAACTTCACAACAAAGATCCATGTAGATCGCATTTGGTATCCTAACTCCATTAAAAAATTCAAAGGGGATTACCTTATGGGAAAAGGTAGATTGATGATTCAAGTGAGAGGTAATTATAAGATGGTCATGGAGATTAATTAGAATACATTTTACATTTCCTTCAATTGCTTGAAAAGAAACAACAGAGAACTAGTCCAAATAAAAGAATCTTCCACACACTAATAGAAAATTATTTGTATTGTATTAGTCCAGAAAATAAGTCTTTCACTATTGGTGCCTTATTTTATCCACTAGATGTCATCACAACGTCTTACTTTCATTATTCCCTTGTCGAAATAACTTGAGATATGTTCTCTTGACTAAATGTTATTAGTGTAAGATGTGTCATCGGGCGGTCCATTTTCTGTTGTTCTGATATCAATGTGTTCCTTTGATGAAGTATATCGGTGTACCTCATGCCGAAATCCCAAGTGATTCTATCTTTTACTTTTTTGAATAACCCATCAGTAGAACAAAAAGAATGTGTCCCCAATACGAGCCTTTTATCTTCATCGAAGTAGTATATGAGATCGAAATTGTCACTTCTTAGGCTTCTAATGGCTGGAGATGAGTATTTTGTAAGGGAAAATTTCATGAGTTATGTCGATATACATTTCCTGTGGTGTCACATTCTCTATTTGTTCCTTTTTAATCAAAATATACAACCCAATTTCTTCTGCCAATCGGTATAAATGCAATGTGCCTATGTTGATATTGTATAATGTGCTTCCTCATTCACGTTGTTAGCTTTCAAAAATACAAGTAAAAATACCTCAAGAGGTTGCCAAACTCTTGGTATGTTTCAGGGTAACATACAAGGCCAAATGGTTTTAGACCTTCTTCTCTTCAGGTGCTGCTAGACCTAGGTGGGTCTACCTATGTGAATGAAGCAGACTTGAACTATATGATTCCTCCTACAACAGTCTATTCACAATGGAAATTTGAAAGTGAAAAGATGTACTACTAATCTAGCATAAATTGTATAAGCAGTATCAAAGAAATATGTTTAGTTAACAAATGTAAAATGTTTAAAATCAAATGAAACTAAGTGATGAAATGTGAAGACCAGTGCTATGTTGGGTATATGGAGTCAAGTAGAAATTAGAGACAAGTGACTTATGACTAGAAATAATTCAAACTATTTGGAACTTTTATGTTTATAACTTGTATAAACAAGAAGGGATGCAATTATCATATTCTTCTTTAATAATCCAAAATAATATTCCTAACTTGTTATGAATAATCAAGAGGACTTTAATCTTTACTTGAATGACCTAACTAATTATGCCACACAGATACAACAAATGTGCATTGATAAATTGAAAATATGCCTGATATATCAATTTAAACAACAGAGTAATATTAAATATGGAGACAATCTGGCAATATCTTCAATTAACTTTAAAAAAATTGATACCAACATAGAGCCATAGAATCGGATATTTTCCATTAACTTCATAAAAAAAATTACACGTGCATCTTGGTCCTTTATGATGTAAACATTGTATCAATCCATATTCTCAGGTACTTTTTCTATCTACTCCTATCTTAATATTTTTTTCTTGGTCTTGGTCTCTCTTATTTATAGGAGAGGCAACAAGATTCTGACCAAAAGACATGAATTTTGATAAAAAAAACTTAACTAACACATAAAACATAACCGAAACAATTAACAACTAACACATGAAAAATTTGTTAATCTCTAAGTAAAAGCCCGAGTCACCAAAGACCTATGCAAAGTTTTTACTTTATGATAATCATCATTGATAGTGATTAATCTTCATCTGAACAGAGGTATTTCTCTTGCCACTTCCTTATGGTTAAATCATTTGACCACTTGTATTCCTATGCATCAATGAATTTTGGCAACTGGCTTTTCCATCTGCTATCAAACAAGTTTCTAGCATCTACAATGAACTTTGTATAACCATTATCCAATGCAATAATTCCATCAAGCAGAGTATGAAATTTTTCCAGATTGATATTACCATCACCTTGTATATGTTTCAAACATTGTGGAACCATTTGATCAAATTCATTTCTCCATTCATCCATATCCTTGATTTGACCATCAACTTTAACAATCAGAGGGCTAAAACTATGTTTTATTGAATCCAATGAATTCTTTCTATTTTCTACCTTTTTCATATCAATAAAATACGTGTGCTCATCAATGATTCCTTTTACCATTTCTTAAGTAGGTTTTAACCTTGGAGGTGCATCAAGATCTCTTTGTGTGGATTTACTCAGACTAGTTAAGATATGGTAAGTTGGCTGCCATCTTTTTTGCAATTCCTCTAAGATAGGGGAATTGGTATTTCTCTGTTCGAGAGCTTTTACCAAATGACTAAAGCCCTTATGAACTCCACTTATTTTCTCTTTTAAAACTTTGAATCTTTGTTTCATTATTTCCTCTAAGGTACTCAAGATGTGATTTTTGATATCATCCATATTATGATTCTTTAGATTATCAACCTCTTCTTTCAATTGTTGAATCTGTGGATCTCCAACTAAAGTAGGTGGATGATATATAACCATTTCATTCCCCTTTACATCTCTGCTGTGTTGCAATTTTTTTTTCAATCTAACATTTTCAATGAATAACTTATTTATCTCCTCATTTGATAGTTTGAGTCTTTTCTCATACTCTTTCATCTTCTTTTCCATGTTTTCTACTACATCTCTTGTAAAAATTATTGAATGCATTGTCATGGTTATTGCTTCTATGGGAGTAGTGTCCATAGTTTTCACCAGAGCAAACCCTCTCATTTCCTACACCACATCTAGAATCCTAGGCTTGGACTTGTTCTTTTTTGTTTCGTCCATAGGGAAAGGGTCTGGGTGGTTGGATTATATCCTATCCCTAATACTCCTTCTAAATCAAATTTTGCAATCAATTTGGCATCATCCTGAGCTCTGATTTTATCCAACAGAAAAACTTTGGAGAGCTCCATTCCTGGTATAATGAGCATGTTACTTTTCAACACTGACTCCCTTGCTTCTTTAGGAGTAATATTGACATTGTGAATATTTAACTTTGCCATTATTTGTGCCTGCACTTCTACATGTTTCAAATCATCAGCTCCAATGAGGTTAATTTTTACTTTGTCATCAAATTGTTTCATGTTCATTTTTATCCAAAAATATTTGAACTCCCTAGTATGGATAAAGTCATCATCCTCCATGAATCTCAAGGAAGCAATAATTATTTCATCATCTGCCATTTCATCAATAGCCTCCTCTGATATCTCATTTTCAGATCATGAGGCTCAAGGATTTTCTATTTCTCTACAACCTCTTTCACCTCAGCCAAAGTTAAGACTACCTCTTGTTCTTCATCACTTGACTCATAGTCCACTAGTGACCCAATCTTCTGTTTCTTGGCAAGAGGCTCATCTGTTTGAGATGGAGGATATGGATGAATGGGTGATGAAGGTGGTGTATGTGATGAAGAGGTTGTCGATGCTGGTGGCTGGGGTGTAGGAAGTGGGGTTGATTTCTCTTCTTGAGTCTTTTTAGATAATTCATCAAATTTACCAAGGACTAATTGCATTCTTTTCAACAAATTTAGCTCCTCATCAAAAAAATCCTTGAACTTCTTATCTTTTCCTCTCTCTTGATCCTCCCATCTCATCATCATTAACCATGTTTTCCTTATTTCAAACACATCTGCAAAATAGACCAAGTTTCTTATTACATCCTCTTCTAGATCAAATTCATGTGTTATTTCCCTCTTTGTGAGTAGGGCTCTTTTGATATTGTTGATGTGGCCTTCTGGATCACATATTCTCTCTTTCCCTAATCAGAGACTAAATTTAGCTTTTATAAATCTCTGTAATTCCTCCAACATATCTGATCCAATTGACAATTCTTCAAATACCATCAAATCAGGTAGAAATGTGCCTTTTTTTAATTTTTCATCAAATCATGCTCAATCTAGAGCATTTGCCACATAAATTCTAAAAAAAACTACTCTGCTAGGAACAAATTTTGGTAAAATATGAGGGGCCTGATCACAACCATATATCCTGATGATGGTGTGTTGTGGCATCAAAAAACAATCAGTATAATTATGTGTAAAACCTTGATCTGGTTTGTATTGCAGAGGTCTCATGACATCCATTAGGGATTGTGGCAATCTTGGTGTAGGAAAACCAAGCTGAGCAATTATTCTAATGAAAAAATAATCCCTAAATACAACATAATCACTTTCATTGCATTTACTATCCCAAATATAACACCAATTTTGTACTAGGAGCATAACTCCATTCTCATGTGTTCTCAATTTCATCCTATTTGTCCATTTTGTTTCATTTTGAGATAGAATCAAATGGAATAATGAGTAATTTCTAAAATTTATGGGGGCCTTGGCTTCCCTAACCTATAATAGACATTCATGAATATGTTCCTCAATGAATGAAGCAAAATAAAACTCCACATTTGATTCAGGATGTTGGATAATCATGGCCATTCTCATCAACCCTATCGACATATTCTCCTTTTCATAAACTCCAAGAATTTGACATAATGGATAGTAGGTATTTTTAAAATAGGTCTAAAAGTCAGACACTGGAAAGGGTTAAAGTCTTGAAAAGTGAATGGGCAGGACTCTGTTTTTGCCACCCCTTTTCATGTGTAAGGGGAGTTCATCAGTTCTATAGGTCCTTTTCAACCTTCTATATTCTTGCTTCAGCTTCCCCAAGTCAATTTCAGTGACAACCTACATGTTTAGGTCTAAAAACCTAATTATAGCTTCCCTCGAGATATCTACTAGACATTGACCATCTAGAAGTTTGATCATTTTTTTATGGGGCATGATATCTATTGGCCAAGGCTCTGATTAGCTTGACATAAACAAAAAAATTAGGAACAACTATCTTTCCTATATGTCAAAATTCCATGGGTTTGACACTGGAACCCTTTCGTCTTCGTTCCTATAAAAATACCAATATAAATTCCACCCAGACTATGGAATTATTGGGTCCCTACACCCCTGAGCTAAACCCTTAAAGGCATTCTTAGAACCCTTATCTACTAAACTAGGTAATAGGGAAAGTAATGGCAACTACAATGAAATTCTACTAGAATTTTCTTCCTTTTTATTTCTTGTCTTTGATTTGTTTGGTGCCATTGTTTAAATTTCAGTGAATCATAAGTAGACTTACCCAAAATTTTGCTCCAGTGGTATAGTGGTTCCTCCTTATCTTTATTCTTATTTCGCCACTCTACTGCGAGCTCCATTCCAACCCTCTGTGGTATGGCGATGTATTATTACCTCTATTCTTAGCTTACCGCTCTACCGCAAGCTTAATTTTAACCCCTCGTGGTATAGCAGTTCCCTCTATGAGTATTAACCATGACCCCGCTCTACCGTAGGCAAGACATCAACCTTCTATGGTATAGCAGTGCATTACTTCCTTTACCCACTGCGCTACCATGAGTTTCTTTATTGGAGGCTGTGGTAAGGTGGTAAGAGGTAATTTTGACCTTGTGGATGGTAAAAACATGGCTTTTAAGGAAAATTTTTGATTTCATATGAAAGGACCATCAAAAATTTGAATGAAAATTTTAGTTCCAACACATGTAGGCCATTCCTACAATGTTTTTATTAGTGAAGCTTGCTAGTTGTTGTTTCGATATATTGTATCATGCCAATATAAACATAAATCGTGATCGAGGTGATATAGATACTAATTGGTTGATATGTTATCTCTCTTCAATTTGAAATGTGTGAATAATGGGTCTTGGATACATATAGTTCAAAGGTTTCTTACGAAAGATAATAAGATCATTGGTAGTGGGATGTTAGGTTTTCAGGTACATCAATTATAAATTAAGGTCATATACTATGGTAATTAACTAATTATACGTCATTTGTGAATTTCATTTTTTTTATACAGTTGGTCGAGAGTGGGATGCACTACATTTGTACGTTGCAAACAATCTTGATTGGATGATAGTATGGATTGACTGATGTCAACAATTTGGCCGCGCATTAACATGGGAAGGTGTGGTTTCATTGGTTAAAGAAGCTCATCGTAATGGAGATTCCAATGATACACCAAGGGAAATTGATTTAGCATATGGTTTAATAGATAAACAGATATGTATAAATATATTAATCACCCATATTATTTAATTATTTTCAATTATATTGATGTATATATATGTTGAGTTTTTTCTTTTGCATACATTTGGCCAAGAATAAATATGTTTATCAACTGACGATGCAATATTTTTTACATGTTTGACATATTGGGTGAAACACCACAAGGCTATGTGGTGCAATGGTCATAAATTTTGAATCAAAATTTGGATGACACAAAGAAAACTTGTGATTCTAGGATAGCTGTAGTCTTTCGGTGACTAATGTTTCATCTAGAGTGACATACATCCAGTCTCAAAAATTGATACTATGGTATTTTGGATGATATACTTAGTGACTTCTAAGTCTTCAAATTATTTTTGTTTTCGTCTAATGGTATAGGCTACATTGAATGAAAATGATCCCGAGAGAACTGTTATTGAACATGATAATGGATTTACCATGGTTAATACAAGGTTGATCGAGCGAGCTGGAAATGAGCCCTATGTTCTTCCAAGCCAATGTGAGCAGGTATTTTACTCAAAGGTTCTAGGTAAACCAGGTTGGTCATTTGTTGTTAGACATGATCCAAGAGGAAGGCCGGTAAAGTATAATGTGGTGGAAGAAGAAGATACAAAGAACTAGAAGATGGTGTAGATGATGATCAGGATCAACAGTTAGTTGATGATGTCCCTGACGAAGATGTCGAAGAGGAGGAACTAGATCATGATGATGTAGGAGTTAATGTTCATGAAGATGATATCCGTGTGGATGATGACATTATCGAAACTGATATCAATGACGATGATGATGATATAACCAATCCTTACAATGTCGAATCTGGATCGGATGATACAGACAAAGAGTTGGATGAAGAAGAAGATCAATGACATTGAAATGTATGAGTTATGCGATTATATTATCTATTTGATATTTATTTCTTGATAGAATTATATTTGACTTATATGGTTACATAATTAATTCATGATGTTTTTAATTTTTATGCCATTACATAATTAATTCATAATGTACTTTTTAATGTTGTTAATTCATGATGTTACAACTATTGTAGCTCTCCTATAAATTTTCATATGATCAGATCCTAATTAATCTATGACTATTTATGATTAGATATTATTTGATCATGTCTTTGGTTATTTTATTCCCAAAAAAATAGTGTTTCCTCATGTTGACCCCACATATTGACATGTGAATGGGGCCAACGTTGAATTTTTTTCAATTTGTGCTTGTATGGAGTGAAACTTGACATGTTTAGCCTAAACTCATGCATTGATGATATGGGAGGGTTTTGAGACTCAAAAATTAGGTCATGCATGTTATGAAAGTGTATGGTAATCCTACTTATAGCGAACGTTCACATGATAAGCTAACCAATGACACTATATTGGAGGATAAACCCACCTATGGAATTAATTTAAGAGGTAAGGGATGCCTCTTAGTGTAATTTGGAGTCTTGAATTAATCCATAGTGCTAAAATTAGTTCTAGTGTTCTTCCCTTGGTGTTATATTTATCTCTAAAATTTCCCATACTTAACCATTTCAACATCCCTTTTCCCAAGCTATTTGTATCATAATATAAACTTGGTCCAATCTCACATTAGCCCCTTAGGTAATTATCTATTTCCTCCAAGTTGAATGGAAACTTTTGTACCAATGCATCTATGTTTTTCTACCCTAATGGATCAATACTTGACATCACCTTAACAATCTTCTTTATGTCATAGCATACCTCTGAAGTGCCTTTGGCATGCTTTAGATGTGTCAATATTAACTTGATTGAATGTATTAATTTTAAAGTCTCTTAACACATTCCATGACAAGGAAATGACTCATTTGGATTAAGGAGTACTTTCCTAAACCATTCCTTCATATTCAACAATCCCTTCTCACACCCACATCATAATTCATATCCATGTTAGTTTTAATGACTATTTTAAACCAACATTCAATGAATCATAGGATAGAAGAAAACTTGTTATGCACAAGGATAAGAATCAAAGAGACTAAAAGAATCAATTCACTAAATATGCTCCCCATTACTGTAATAGACCAACGGAAAAAAATTCATAACAAGAATAGGACCAAAAAAAACTAGGAAAATAAACCTTATAGGCTACATTAATAAGACATAGATTACAAGCATTTCTTCCATGATGTTTAAATTTGAAAATATCAGATAGCTCAATCTTTAGTCAAGTACTATTTCAATCACTAATTCTTATAAATCCATCATGATTAAACATCACATATCATAAGCCTTTTTAACAATCACTAGGACTGTAGATAATATTCAATCATGTCATAGGAAATAAATCATTAAAAATTATAAAGAAAGAGACAACCAACTATATAAGCTCAGCAAGCCACCATACAAAAATTATATTTTGTAGTCTAAAATAAAATAAACTAAATGTTGACATAGCATATATATTTTGTATATAAACTATATGTTGACATAGCATATATATAAACTATATATTTTGAATTTTGGCCCCGTGCACATAGGAGCACAACATAGCATACTACACTGAGACCCTAACTAGAGAGTTTCACTGAGAACCACTGCATCCAACCCTTGAGTGGATAGTTGTGAGAATTCACTAGACAAGTGTTGCAAGGCCATTGAGTCAAGGAGAAAGACTAGGAACCATTTGGTAGGAGGAAATCCAGAGCGAGAGGTTAGGGAACTCAGAAAGGGAAAATAGACCAAGGGACAATGACGGTAACTGATTTTTCCCCTACATTTAGAAATGTTGTTGCAAGTACAGTGATTTAGACTCTGTTTGTTCCCATCAAGGTGTTGTATGTTATATTTTGGTCAATTCAAGCCAATGTCCCATTGAAAAACCCAAGTACTACCTAGTACTGGTGTTTCCTTAGTTTGAACAACCAAGCTTTGAGATGTTCAATTAGTTGGGTGGCCATTTTTGGCCTATGAACTGCAGTTTTTGTATCTATATTAGCATATTTTTTCTACTAGAAGATTTAAAGGAATTCCCATCACATAACAACACACGAAGTTCACTAGGGTTCAAATTTCTAAACTTCAATGAAATAAATTTACATATTGAGGTCCACACATGATCAAAGGGACTAAAAATAATGCACGGTCTGTGAGTGCAATGAAATGCCTAGTGCATTTCCATAAGAGAATGTATAGAAGTACAAGAGATGAAAAAAGGAAAAGGAGCCATTAAAAACTTCTAAATTATATTTCACTGAAGTAACCAAACCTCCAAAAGAACAATACATATGCCAACACTAGGGAAATCCCGTAAGAGAACACTAATGAAAGTGGAATTTTATTTTTCAAGTTCTAGAAGAGTATAAATGGTTTGAAGATGTTGTGGGTGTCTAGAAAATGGTGAAGGAATTTTGGATAGGGAGGGACCCAATTAGCCTCTTTAACTAGATTCTTAAGAAAGAAACAAACACTAATACAATTTGGGGTTCTTCTAAGTAGGGCCCATCTTTTATGATTTTATTTGGGGGACCCAAAAAAAAATAGGGGTAGAAACTTGTGGAGCTTAATCATTAAAGGAAAGGTGTATATCCATTTAGAAATAGACTGAAAGGATGGTTGGACAAGGGGCTATTTCACATCAAAGGTGGTCCAAAAAATTTCATAGACTAACTAACCAGACACCAGTACTACCTCAGAGGGACTATTTTCTTCGAGGAAAATGGTCCTAAAAAAATCATAGATAGGTACAAAAAGTAATAGCAACCTTCCACCAACTAACCCAATCAACCTCCAAGAAACAATCTTGACAATGACTCATCTAGATGTTCCCAAGACCCAAGGCTTCAAAACACAAGGTTGGTGACCCTACAAACCATTCCTAGATGCTTACCAAGTGATCTCTGATCATCAGACCCTTACAAGGTTTATTGATACATTCACAACTATTGTTACCTCCACATGCATTTGACTAGTAGTGACAACCTTGGTTTTTAATCCTCCAACCCCATACCTTGGGATCACATCACCATGAAAGAACTTCATCCAACATCCTTATGAGTGCAGGTACCACCAAATAGGTATTTTCAGATTTTTCTTCCTCGAGTGAGGGAAATTTAGGAAGAGAAGAGGAAAGTGAGACATGTAGTAGGTCTAAAAGAGGAGATCAACTAGAGGTCAAAAGATTAGAAGAAAATTTTGTAAATGCATGGAATTTTTTCTTGATGAAGGGGGTTCATGTTCTTATGATGATGAGATCATAGGCGACATCGAGGTGCCCTTGAGGTACAAACATCTATGGAAACAATGGATACCCAAGGAACTTCCTCCAATAAACATTGATTTATGTGTCAAGGAGAGGATATATCGCATAGCATCATCATCATTACATGGTTTGGGCCTATTTTGCATGGATGACATAAAGGTCTGTTATGAAAAATTTATTGAATTGATGGAGTATGTTGAACCTTGTTACAATTACAAAGATTGGATGTAGCTAGTTTGATATCTGTGAAGTAATATTGTAGGTATGCACTGTCAGCAAATTATATACAGCTAAAAGATAAGGATCAAAATAAAGGAGTGGCTATGTATATTGATAGAAGGCCAAAAGCATCAGGGAATATTGCAGGGTTTATAAATAGTACACAACCTGGGTCAACAAATAAGCAACCCAATTTCATATTTGAGGCATGTGAGGGAAACTATGTATTCATATGTGCAATAAAATCAATAAATGCAAGGGAAGAGTTGCTAATAGATTACAATTTGAATCACATAGATACAAACACAGTTACTATGGGGGTGGTACGTACTATATACCATTTTATTAATATGTTTTTTTTCATAAGTCTATTGGTTTCATTTCGGTAATGTTTTTTTATATTTAATTTTTGTCATAGTGGGATATTGATCGTAGGGGGAAGACTCTGGCCCAAAGAATAGATCGCAATGCATCTTCAAGTGCTTCTACGTGATAGGTTTACCTCATTGTAATTGTACAAATTAGATACAAGCAAAATGTTTTATTATTATGTTTTTTTTATAAGTTTATTGGGTTAATTTCAATAATATTTTTAATATTCTTGTCACAGTCAAATGATCGGGGAAAGGCACCAACAGTAGAGGAGAGCATCCATATGGAGGCACAGTCACTATTATGTGATGATGATATCACATATTTTGTAAACCCTCTAGATATGATAAGGAAGACCCAAAAAAATGCAATGAAGATATCCTTCAGTTGTTATTCATAGTGCCTCAAATAGATGAGATAAGAGAAAGGGTTAAAATATTGACTGAGAGAGCACAAAACTAGTAAGTAAGTGGTCATGAGATCTTTAATTAAAACATAAGTTCATTCATGGTTTTATATTTTTTACTCTTTTATGCCATGAACTAAACTATGTGTTGTTTTTATAGGATTTTTTGCTTCCTCATGATGATGTTGGCCATGATTAGGGTACTACAGGTGTTTCTCGAGGAGTAGGGGTTGCTACAAGTGTTGATCCTGATCTTCCTGCACATACATAACATCATCCAACCCTATCATCCATGCCTATATTGTCAACTAAAATTTCAGTAACACATAGCATGCAAGCATCAGGTAGTGCACCCTCTAGCAGTGAACACATGCTAGAACATGTGTTAGGATATGTACCTAGGGATGCAGAGGGCACTAGTACTGGTGATTTTTTAGTAGCATTTCTTGGATCTTCCCATATTAGTAGTACGGGAACATTTCCAATCACATTTGTGGTGACTGAGGATTTTGTTCCCATAAAGATAGAAAAGGTCCCAAGTACTTTAAAAAAATTAATTATTATTATATATAATCCAATTGAAATTTACTTATTGATCACTCTTTTTAGACTAATGATCCCATGATATTTTTGTAGGAAATGATGTTTTTTATAAATATCTAAATGATATTACATTGGATATTTTCAGGCCCACCATACGTACATGATGGAATGCCCAAAATCAAGATTTAAAAGATGAGCTCATTAGTCATTTAGTTGTGTTGTTTGGTAATAACACAATAAACCGAACCAAGGTCCTTAAGAAAGCTAGTACCGATCTAAAGTATGTGAGGGACCAGTATATGTCATATTTAGAGAAGAAAAAAAATTACAAGCATCCCCCCATAATTCTAGAGAGGGAGTGGAAGGACCTAGTGTTGGATGGAAATGAGAAGGTTGAAAATAAAAAAGGAAAGACACCACTAGGCCAAGGAAGGTATGTGATACTGTCAAAAATGTAATTATATACTGATTACTCTTTCTTTTTACATAATCTAACATATTTCAAACTTTTCATAGGCTACCCAACACATCGAAGGAAACAAAGTAAAGACTAGAAAAACACAGGCAGTACAAACTTGGCTTTGGTGGTTATATGAAATTAGCTAAATGAATTGTAAGTATCAATAATGAAATATTGCATCCAAATAATAAATTGCTGACAATTTTGGTTTTATCACACCATAGAAGCAAAATTCATGATCTTAAGAAAAAATGCAGGGCTCTGAATTCAACAAAGTGCCCACAAAAGAGGACCTGAATATTTCCTTCCAACAAGGCTATGGAGCCATGGTTAAATGCCTAAGACTCTTGACTGAGCAAACACAACCTTCCATTGCATCCGACACACAGTTAAATAAACTAAATTAATTTTAGTTAAAATTGAATACTTGTGCAATCTATTCAATATTAATTTCCACCATAAAGTAATTATGTGCCTATTTTTTCAAACATGAAAGCAATGATTATACTGCACATCACATTGGTATGTAGCCTAGTGAGGGTGGAGCACAAATTGAAAATGAAGGTCATGGTGTGCATCCCGATACTGGATGTATTCATGTGTTATACAAAATGAGGTATGGATTAATACAATTAAACATATTTAATTGAAATTGGTTTATTAATTAATGTAGCCTTTCATGTTTCAACTTTAGAGCATCTAGAGCATGATCAACATGTTGAGCATGATTAGGCTAGACAAGATCAGGAACATCATGTGGCCCCATCAGGTAAAGAGGACCATTCTAATGTTCTTTTAAACATATTTAATTGTAATTGGTGTATTAATTAATGTAACCTTTCATGTTTCAACTCTAGAGGATTTAGAGGGTGTTCAACATGTTGAGCATGAGGCTACAAGACAAGATTAGGAACATGATGTGGCCCCATTAGGTAAAGAGCACCACTCTAATGTTCTTTTAATTAATGAAAAACTTGTAACAATAATAATAAAACATATCAATTTAACATTTATTTTTTATCGCAATAGACCCCCCTTGTAGCGGCCTCCATGTCATGAGTACATGACTAGGCATACATTAAGATCATGAGTAGAGGGCAAAACAACTGAAGGGGGGATAGATGATTTAGAAAACAATACTCCAATTTTTTTTTAGCTTCAAAAAAAAAAGTGATTGTAATCATATTATGACAACCATATTTTTGATAATATGTTAATGAATGTTAAAAACTGAAAGCATGAATGTTATATGTTAATGATTGAATTTGAATATCTTAATGAATGAATGTTATATGTTATTAACAAATGAATGAATGAATGTTATATGTTATTAATGTATGTATGAATGAATGTTATATGTTATATGTTACCAATTAGCTACCTGTGACAAGGTGTTGTTTTCTTCTATCTCACCTTTTCTTTGTAAGAGAGGAGATTCAACTCTAGGTTTGTGAATTGGGATTTTTATCTATGCATGCAAAGAAACTAACAGGATTTAATGAGACACGTATATGGAGAGTGTATGAAATCAAAGGCTACATGGTTGTTACCTTTCAAACTTTTGATACACTGTCAAATGATAATTGTTAATGTTCTAGTTCTCTGAGGGAAGATATTTGAACGAATAATTTTACAAAAAAAACTGCAGGGTTTCGTCGCAATTTCTACGAACATAGCCCGACGAACTACAAAAATTTGTGACAAGGTTGTTTTACATGCAACATAGTTTTCATCGTAATGACAAAAACAGTTTGCTCCACCTCATCAAAAAATGGAAGAACATTTGGTTTTTTTTTAATGATTTCAAATGGGTATTCTGCAACGTTGTGATTTTTTGCAACGATACATGGACAAAGTTACGTCGATTTTGTGATGGACATCACTAACATTTTACGTGGTGCTCGATGATGATGTTGGGTCATGGTTTTCATGTATAAAAATTGGTCGCTAAAGCGATGAAAATCCAGCAACGAAATTTAAATCAGTGTTGTGTTGGTAAGTCAACAATATTTTATCGATATGTCACCAAACATTCATCAGAATTTGTAGTCAAATACAAGAGTACTTGAGGCTTGCTGATCGAGATTCACCTTTCAAGAGAGATAGGATATCATATTCTGTCTGATTTGTTGTTGTGCAGAAAACATGATCAACATTACTAATGTGTTTGTGCCCTCATCTGGTATGGATGAATCCTTTGAGAACTAGAACGAGCATGGTCTTAGGGGAGAATTATCAGAAAATTATAAAGCCACCTGGATATATGGTGTGTCAGAGGTTGGCACGTGGATGAGATGCGAAGAATGAAGAATTAGAGGTTGTGGAAAAAGAATCGGAAGAAAACATGTTGTTATGATGATTTTTGGACCAAACTAGGGTTCTCTGTGTTGAGAAGAATGTATTTAGCAATTTGTTATGCTTGTTGTATTTAATGCATTTAGGGTAAATTCGATGAATTTTAAGTTGAAGTTTGTGATGATCCTCAATTAATTGTGCATTTGGAAAACTTGGAAAGTTCCTTGGAGAAATCCTAAAACAAGCGTGAAGCATTTCTAAAAAAGGTTTTGAAGAAATTGATTTAGGTAATCTGGAATTCATTTCTCTGTTTGCAAATAAAGGTGGAAGGAAACATGAAGAAGTTTCATTTCAAGAATTAGAGGAAGTATAGAGATGGATAGAAAATCAAGTGATGCCATTCCTTTGAAGCTAAAAGGAGTGGAGTTAGAAGAATTTGATCATAGAAAGATAAAAGAAATGGAGCTAGGGCTAAGCGAAAGTGAATTACAGAACATCAAAACCCTAGGTATGGATTTGTGGAGTGAATTTTTGTGGGTTGTCGAAAAGGAGTTTAATTTTTTCCTATTGATTCATCTCAAGGACAAAAGTATTATATTGGAAAAACCCTACCTAGTTATGAAGGAAGCAATCAAGGAAATAACTGGCTTATGTAATATTGGGGATCTTCTTGGAAGAAAAACTATAAAGTACAAATATGTGGAGGAATTGACTGTTATTAGGAAAGACCCATGAGTTTTATTGATAAACACACTCAAATATTTGGTTGTAGGGTATGTGTAGGATCATCATGGAAAAAACAGGCCCTTAAGTGGCAAAAAAATCAGAAAAATCAGAGTTAGGCAACTCGACGTAAAAAATTGAATAAGTTATCTATATTATTTCAAAAATATGTAAGAATAGCATCTATAGAAAATTGAATTTATTTTCTAAACTACTAGGTTTGTTTAAAAAAAAAAACTATTTGGTGAAAATTTGAAATTTCAATGTAGTAGTACTTAAATTTCAGGGAAAAAATAAGAAGTACGTATCTGTCTGACCACCCTAACCATAATAAAATGATAATATTTTTTTATAATATTTTAGATATAAGTAGAGGACTCATGTCCCGATGTGATACATATTGTTTTGTAATTTTTTTCTAAGTAAATAATTAATTATGAATTTTTTATTAATTTTTTTTTTAAAATATAGAAAACTTGTATGTCTAACCACCTTAACTTGGTCAAAAATTTATGAAATTCAATTTTTATTTTTTAATCTTATAGTATGTGAAGCGTAGAATGTGATGCATGTTTTGGATTCAAAAAATGTGATACCATTTGAAAGCTATAGATGTTTTTCAATTAGCCTATCAATTAGGACTTTAGTCGTAATTTGAATAGAAAATGAATAATAATTACTTATTAAATTTAAAGTAAGGCATAATTTATATTCGTGGAAAGCTGAGAATATCATTTAAAAAACCTTTTCATTTCATCAATTTTGAGTGTAAAAAAATTCATCAGCCACATACCCATCATATTGCCACTTTTTGGCCCATCATGATCCTGCACATACCCTTTAAGGTATGTTGCATATGGGATTTATTACAAGATTTATTTTAGAAATCATGAAGGTTCCACATCAACAATTTCTATTTTCATTGCACATATGATGATAAAGGAAAACATGAAATTTGATTTGTGTAGCTTGCTGCTTGAGAATATTTCTGAAAATATTCATATGTTGATAATTGAGGGTTATCCCTTTCATTTCAGATATTTGCTGGGGTGCTTGGTGTTTTACATTTTTTGTTCCCTATTGGGAAAATAAAATGTGGTATGGGAATCTACAATTCCTATTGGAAAATAGGTCTACAAATATCTAGGAGCATTGGCAGACAATGCAAGTATGTGTAAATCCTATTTCACATCCCTGGAAACAACTCTTTGCTCTGGTATATCTATTTTGAGTTTGTTTGAAGTGGTCTCTTCCTCTGGTAAGAAGGAATTGGAGGTTGTCATTAGTGACTCCCCTCCAGAATCAAAGAAGAGGAAAGCTATAATTGAAGATATTTTTGAAATTTTGAAAGAAAAGGAGAAAGTATCGTCTGATGACATCCAGTCTATGATTATTGAAGGGAAGATGAAGAAGATTGGTGAATTATAGAGTGCAAACTCTCCTATTTACAAAATAAAGATTGATGATGCCTTGGTGGAATATTTACTTTGGAAAGGTATTGGAGTGTCAGTTGTTTCTAATTTCTTGCTAGAAAATCTAGTTGAGATTATTGAGGAAATAATGCTACTTGAAGGTCCACAAGGATGCAAATTTGAAGCTCTATTTGAAAAGTGGTGTGTTAAAGCTAAAGGGAGACTATCTAAACTAATTGTGGAAAAAAAGAAATGCATTAATAAATTTTTTGATATTTACAAGTATTGTCTCTCGTGGCTTGCTACAGTAGATAATTTCAAGAGTAAAATTGAGGCAATTGAAACTGAAGTGAACAACATTGGGAAGAATTTTGACATCTTTGAAGGAAAAGATTGAGAGTTGGTGAACTATAGGCTGAACTGGTAGTTGTACAAAGATAGAAAGATGATGTGATAAAAACCTTTTGGTTTCTTAAGGAAATTGTTGAGGTCCAATTGGAGCATATTTCTAGAATCCTTACTGACATAGAAGATGTTGAAAGGCAGAGTTCATATTGGTCACTGTCTTTTACTCTGTTGGGTTTGTTGGAGAGCATTTGCACACGAATGGATTCAGCTACTTTTAACTAGAAGAAACTATGTCCAATTCTTGAGGAAAGGTACAAGAAAGTGTTTAAGGTGAAGAGTGTTATATTTACATGAATGGACTAAGTTTTATGGTGTTATTGTTGAGGAGAAGAAGAAAAGGAAGGAAAATAATTTAATTGATTTGATGTCTAAAATTTTTGTATGGTTGGAATTTTTTGATGAATTGAAAGATTTTTTACTTTTGATGTCACCATGTTTAAATCTTTCTTTATATCCTTTTTTGGTCTCCCTTTTCCATTGATGTCAAAGGGAGGGAGAGTTAGAGTATGGGGAGAATTTTGAAGGAGAAATTTTTACATGCTGCCATTAATGACAAAGGGGGAGATTGTTGGAAAAATGAAGAAGAATGACTATCTCTATAGTTTTGTGTTGTCATTGTTGTCACCATGTTGTGTCTGCAAGTTTAAGATAGTTCTTAATCCAGTGTTTTGGTCTGGTATCTGAAATGGTATTCGAGCTATGCTCTCTAGTATCCTTGTTTGCATTTCTTTGTAGTTAGTAGTTTATGCTTGCATCAATGGGAAATGGTTTGTAGATGACAAGAGCACGTACTCTTAATATATCATATATCTAGTACTCAAACAAAATGTTTATTAATATTTTTGTATTGAAGTCTATTGTTGGTCAGCTTCTTGGGATAATCATGTTACAGTGAATTAATTTTTCTATGCAGATCTATGTGCAACCTATTTTAGGTCCTTGCCAGCATAATGTAGCATGCTAGAAGTTTGAATTATCGTCGTGAAATATTTTGTGAATATTTGGAACCAACAGTTAGTATTTTTGGTAAATATGAAGTGCATCTAATTAGGCCGACCTAATTGATGCTTATGGGAAAAGATCAGTTATATAAGTGAATATGATGGATAGTCTTTTGTGAAGAATATACAGTGAGATAGAGACAAAAGAATATTAGTATGAGTGAAAGGATGAAGTGCATTGAATCAGTCTTTTGAGCATCACCAGAACTGCATCAACACTTGTTAGGTGCATTTTCCTCAATTTATTTTGGTTTTAAAGCCCAATTTTGTTTTGTTAATCCTTCTGTAGGAAATGAGCCTCTCTTGTAAGCAGTGAGCTTTTGTATTATGACAGTGAGTCCTTTCAAGGCAGTGAGCCTTTTTATTTTTAGTTTGGAAATACTTTATATTGTAATTTAATCCTCACCATGGTTTTTCCCTCCTTGGGTTTTCCACATAAAAATATAGTGTTTACTATGTCAAATTACCTAATGCTATCTATGTTTTATTATCATACTTAATAACAAATGATGTGGTTATGGAATTGATATGTGTTGAAGTTTTTAAGTTTGAATTCTATGACAACTAATTCGCCCCACCTCTTAGTTGTTCTATATCTTTTAACAATCCAACCGATAGGCAATCAATTTTGGGCAACTTGAATCTCCCACTAATGCTCTGAAGCCCCCATCAAGCCTAACTTCTACCTTTACATTAGTCACCATCTTCTTTTCAGAGTAACTACCCTAAACAAAGAATTTGTCTTCCATACAAATCAGAATTATGCTTAGTCAAATCTAATCAATTTTTCCTAAACCTTGGCTCTAATACTATGTTAATTTTGGATCAAATATGAACAGTAATCACAAAAGTAAACACAGAATAGTGAACACATAGATTGTATCCTGGGAAAACCCTTCTACTCAAGGGATAAAAAACCAACAACACTTTACTAATAAAAGATCAGGTACAATAGTGTAGAAAATTGCACTTGAGAATCAAGCCAAACAAATAGAATACAATAATAAATCCAACATTGTAAGTAGTGCAAATTTATAAGTAGAAATAAATCTCCTTCTTTAGCAAAAAATTTTCTTCTTGGTCACAAAATAATGAATGAATGAATTGATGATTGAATGAGGAGAGTCTCTCTCCTATTTATACAAGTCCAAGCATCATACTCGACTCGAGCCAACCCAACAAATAGAATAAATGTTTATAATTAATCTGAGTTGACTTTTGGCTAACTAGGGTAATACCTCCTGAAGTGAAAAAAATTAACATTCCATAGAGCTTTATTTATCACCATGTCGTTATCAATGTTACTATATTATTATCAAAGAAACTAGAAACCATATACAACTTCTTCTTCTTCCCTTCTGTAAGAAAATGTTACCAAGTATTAGGATGAAATGGATAGTCTATAAGTATTATCATTTTGATGATACCCTAAATACATCATGTTCCAAACCATAACTATATTGCAACAATTTTATCAAATAATTGAATGCTATATAAATCAAGACTTCAAATACTAGAGGGATGCATTCTTTGCATTTTATAAGAAAATAGGTGTGTAGTTATCTACCATACTCTTATACTAGAGGGATGCATTATTTTTTTAAGAAAAAAAGATTTATCATTTTATGAATTAATATTTGGGGTGTCTAGTTGAGCTTAATGGCTAATTGAATAATTAAAACTTATATATTGTTGGCTCTTTTAAAGACCAACCAGATCTTCAAGTAAGCCTATGTATTTTCCAGATGCAATTATCAACAACCTAAAAGGGGTTGGCCAATGAACGAGAGAAATAAATCAAGCTTTCCTCCTGCACTTCAGGCTCTGTGAAACCTGGGAGAGTGATCCCACAATACAACATTTCCTCATGAGACTTGGATGTAAATTGTATTTTAAACAAAAACATTCTCACATCTATGACTCGACAAGTGACAAATTGTAAAGAATTGGAGAATCCTTTACACCTTTACAACTTGGAGCAAAGAATAGACAACTCAAACAAAAACTACAACATCCATCAACATTTTATGTGTGATTTCAATTAAAATAATTGTTCTTTGATGCAATCTAGTTGACCAGAGATATTTGAATTCCACCTAACATATAGAATAGTGCATTATCCTAACGTGATGGGTTAAAATTCACAATATACTGTAATGCAACGACAAAGGAATTCAAAACTTGTAGATTATTATGGATTTGCATTAAAAATTCATAACTCAAACCTGACATACATAAAATACTTAGAGATCCTAGATGAATTAACACATGAAACCATGATTGCATTTAAGAATTTAAATCAACTACTTGAATTGAAGAAAAAATTAAAACAAACATCCAACCATATTAATTAGAGACCAATAAAATAACCCTTGATCATTTCATTGCTAATTCATGAGAAAATCCATAGGAGACAATTTGTATATAATTCTCCATTATCAATACTCAAATGCTACAATAGTTGCAAAACCTTTAAGCTGACTATAAATATAAACCCATAACCTAATACTTTACAATAAAATCTATATCCATTGTATGCTCATTATACATCATCAAGAAATATGCTAAACTACCTAAGATCAGCCAAAATTTTCAAATACCCCTACACAATAGCCTTGAACTCCCTTTTATAAGATCAAGGGAGCAAAAAGCTTTGGGCTATTTGCTGGTCACATTACATTTCACTTTGTATTTCAAGAGTATTTCATTTCATTTCAACCCCCAGGCGGTTATATTTATACTTGAAGAAATAGGGGGGAAATACAAAAAGAAAAAACTTTTAGGAGCTTATTGAATTCGTATCTTCATCCATATCATCACCTTACACAACAAAAGTGTGGAATATGAAAGCAGAAGAACAACATAAAGTAGAAAGAGAGGATTGGTTGGATTTCCACATGCACTTTCAAGTTTGATAAGATATAGATTTTTTCAATATAGTTATTTCAAAGGCTAGACCTGTACAATACCAGACCATGTTATATATCTATCTCACCACCTTTATGGCTTAATCAACATACTTTTCTGGCCAATTCTTATACTCATCCTCTATAGGCCATTTGATATCCAACAACTATTGCACCTTTGTGTTTTATGCATGATACCTTGCATCAATCACTACTTTGGCCTTTTTCACAAAAGTTTCTATGCAAACCTCAATTGTGATGAATTTATCAATTATTCCATTTAGCATAGTTAATTCCAACTTGTTATCAATGGATGTTATCTATGGACCTGTAGCAGTTTAACACCTGAATAATTCCCTCCACAATTCATACTCTTTGAGTGTTCCATCTTCATTAATGATCTTTGGAATACCACATTCCTCCATATCCCTGAAGGCCTTGATTTTACATGGTAGTTTCCCACCAATTTGTTCATGAGAGCATGTAAGGTCCTCACTAATCATTTCAATTCCTCTTATAATGTCTTGAATATTTGCTAGAACTTGAGGTTCATCCTTTGCATTTTCTTGTATCTCCTTTAAACTATTCAATCTACCGATCCACTTATTTGAAGTGTTCTAAAAAACATCTTGAACATGTTGGAACCTTTCAAATGCCTCATGTATTCCTTTATAGGTTGACCATGCAACTTCTGCTTTAAGGGCTAATCTGGTCAATATGTGACCTAGTATTTCATTAGCCATATCCTTTGTAATCTTGTTCATATTTTTCTTGAGCATGTTCCTCTCAAACTTGGTTGTTTGGAGTTCAACCAGAAAAGTAGTAATTGTAAATTTCAAGGTTTCTATATCTTGTTGTGAGATGGTAGAAGGGGAAGTAGGAAAAGTTTTTTGACCTACCCTAACCACAATAGCCTTCAACTTATTGTATTCCTCAACTAGATTTTAATGATTTTCCAACATTTTCATATATCTGGCTTGAGAGATCTCCGCAGTATCAAAACACAACATGGTCATATGCATTGTCAACCTTGCAGCTTGTGGAGTTGTCATTTCTAAATCCCTTCCTATAATCAAATCTTCTATCATTCCAGCCATTGTCTTGCTGAGTCTACATCTCCCTGAATCTAGTGTTAATGACCAAATAGCTAATGCATGTAAATTGGGGCTAAACCCTTAACCAAAATTTTCCTCATCAAAAGTCTCCTCTAACACCATAGCATTTGGGTCACTTCTGATTGCATCCAAAGCAATGATTGAGGATAGGTTCCATCATGTCATTACTTTAATACCCCACTGTATTTCACCAATCTTCTAGCTTCCATAGGATTCATTCACTCAATTTCTTGGATAATTTCCTCTTTAGTCCTTTTACTGACTTCTTCCTCCTATGAAGGATCCACTCCTTCTAGGGCCTTTTGTATCCTCTCATTTATTTCTTTAGCTTTCAAATCAGCAATGTACTCTCTAAATTCATTGGATGCCACAAAGGAATCATCCTCTAGTAATTTGGCATAGGCTAAAACTCTTGCATCATTATTCTATCTTTCGTCATACTCCTAGGGTACTAGCCTATCATCCGAAACAAATGGTTCCATCACATCTCCAATATCAGGTTGAGAAAAATCATACTCTACTCCTTGCTCAAGAGGCATTGATTCAACAAATGGTTGTTGTACGCTTCCCTCAGCATCTTGTGTTTCATCAACATTTGTAGGAGGCAACTCCATAACAGGAGTATCTTCAATATCTATTGGTTGCTACTCTTCTAGTGTTTTGGGCTCCTTTGATTGACTACCATTTTTCACTAAATTCTCCTATAGATCCTTTTGATCCAATTTCTCTACTTGTTGCACCATTTCTAGAAAAGTATCATCACTGAAATCACTCAGGACTATTTCCATCCTTTTAAATTTGTCGGTGAGGTGCTTGTAGGGCTTTCATAATAAGAATTCTTTGTAGAATCCCTATTCTCAACCTTAGCAATTTTCATCCAAACCATTTCTCTATCCTGGACAATCGCAAGTGTTGGAAGATTCCTTATCACATCTTCCTTGAAGAAAAAGGCATGAGGTCCATATCTAGAGATTCCCCTTTTTATCTTTTATCTATTGATGTGTCCTTCTAGATCAAATTTTCTAGTAAAGGTTACCCTCATTCTCAGATTACTTATTATTATACCAAATACCACATATGCCTCCTTTTCCAATACAAACAAATAGTCAAAGGAGAAATTTGATGCAATGATGGAAGCCTTTCTAAAAAACCTAAAGTTATTTTCATCAGAACAATCCACTTGCCACATCATCTTAATGAAATCCAGCTTGTCAGAAACAAACCTAGGTAGTATATGTGGAGCCACAAGAGTCCCATAACATCTAATAATTTTGCAATCCTCATATAAATACCAATCTCCCCAATTGCACTAATGATATGGGCCATCACCATATTCTCTTGGTCTCAACAGTTCCTAAATTGTTTTAGAAATCCTCTCAGCTCTTGTAACACCCATTTGTACCAGAATAGTGTATTTTATGGTGTTGCAAAACCCTACATAATTTGAATTTTGGAAATGTAAGTCCCAAATATGTGTCCACATTTGGACAGGAAATGCATTATTATTTTCATCCACTTGTCTTAATCTCATGGCCTTTCCAAATACTTCCCTTCCCTAATATAATATCATATGCATCAACAGTGAGTAATGTCTAAATGCCAATAACATTCTCCTCTCCTTCAACCTTACCAAATCATAGTGTAACTGATCAACAACTCTAGTAGCATATTCGAACCATGTGTGCTTATTATTATGTTGAATGTCCATAATTATAAAAAATAGGGGTGAAGTCATCTTTCCATCACACTTCACCCCAAGCACCTCACACAACATGAAGTATATGTATCTAAAATAGTCCACAAATTCTTCACAATCTAAGGGTTCAACTTCTCTGAGTCCAAACAAAACACACTTATCTCATCTATGCCTTGGAAATTTACCTCTTCAAATTCCAACCCGATGATCTATGTATGCCTTCTACAACTTATCCATGCCAATATTTTCACTAGCATCTGGTGTCATTCTGAAAACTTCCATAACTTTTCTTACCTTTATTTCCAAAGTTCTCTTACCCTCGGTGTATGTGATTACCCTATTCATATCATCATACCTATCTACAAGGTGATGGATACTTTTAAAAATCTTGTAGGGTTCTAATAAAATCATACCTAGATCATGATTTTTCGATGTTTTGTAACCTAGGTTAGGCCATTTTTTTAATTTGTAAGCCCTAACTTCACAAACATCATACTCAAAAAACCCTCCATTGTTATAATTTTGCGATGACCTGTTCTTACCAGTTGTAGGGTAATGTGAGTAATAACTTGAGCCTTCAAATATGTCTAGTTACTGACCCCTTTAGTTAGGACAAATGGTCACCATGCTTTGCATCCCGCACCAAATTTTTCCTAAGTCGGGAGAAAAATGTTTATAAAATTTTAAGTCGCCACCCTTAAGGGTCTTGTCATCATTCGCCTAGTTATGGCCCCTTTTATGACTAACATTATGAGTGCACAAGAACAGGAACTGTTGGATCCAAGGATTGAAACCCCACTATCCATCACACACCATGTGGGTATTAATGAAGAGTCGTCCTGAAGCATGTGAGGTCCACAAGATGGTGACACATGTCCTTGTCATATGAAGCCCAACCCTTGTACCGGCACCTAATAACTTATGGCATTCAAATAGGTGGTTGTAATGATGTATTGAGATTTAATCCCTCTATTTTATCGCACACCTCATGGTACATGTTTAATGTCTACCTAAAAAATTGCAATGTGCAAGAAATGGTGACACGTAGTGTTCTCGACCACAGTGTAGAACAGAGTTGATCCCGTGCAACAAGGGACTAGGCACTTAGTCATATTTTTCTTATTGGCTAAAAGGCAACGAGTTGTGTTTCTAGGTTTTCAAACCTGATTTGACCATATCTGGGCCACTCAATTGTCCATCTGACTCCTAGATCAACAACGTATATTCAAAATAAACAATGCACGCATGCGATAGCTATTTTTGTTTTGCAACCATTGAAATTAATGGTGTGCTCTCTTCGGAATTTATCAAATCAAGTCCTTTTGCATGAGAGGAATTAATTTCCATCCATTATGTAGAGTGATTTGTAAATCTCCAAGTAATTGGGTTGTTAATGCTGAAAGGATTGATGCCAACCATTAATTAATCCCTTGAGAGTATGATGCCAACATGGATGAGAAAACATCATAATAATTTCTTGATAAATACAGATGAATTGTTTCACTCTCACCATTGCATTCAGTATTTGGCATCCTTCTAAGTTTGTGCAAAGTGAGGAGTTTTGAATTGTGAGCTTGAGAGATTATCGGGCATTGAAGATGAGTAAGTTTGTCAAGTCTAAGGTACCTGTAAGGAGGTTGTCTAGACTCAATACACAAATTTTTCCTAGTGATGCTTCTAGGCATGAGATGAGTGAACATGATTCAATTGCATAAGAGAAATCCCCTATCAAAAGGCTTGTGTGTGTTCCTTCCTAATGTAGTAGGAGGCTACAACACAAGGAATTGCTAATGAGAAGACAAAGGAGAAGAATAAGGAACCTACACATTTTTCCCCTAGATCTTGTAGGAAGGTTAGGTATGGATATGGTTCCTTTGGATGGTAGAATTCACCAATTGATGTCACATATAGCCCATCAAAAAGTGAAACAGATAAAGAATCTAGCTATCAGCACCTCATGACGTTGGGTCGAGTTGTAGTCCTAAGGATTGGGGTGTTGTCTATTCCACCATTGTTTGTTAAGACTCTGAGATGGTGAGATGGTTTTGTGCCTAGAAAGGACAAGGACGAGGAAGGAGTAGAAGTTTCTTCTCCATCTCTTGTGATGACATGAAGTGGGTGCATGTACCGTGGGCTTGGTGTTGGTGGTAAGTTTTCTGGTTGATGAAGAGATGGTTTGTGGATGGAAATTTTTGTGTTTTTTGATAAATTACTATGGATTTTTCTCTTGTTCTCCATGGTGCTACTTTTTTTGGGTGTTTTTATATTGACCATGTAGTTTCTTGGTGATGTGGATGTTGGATATATGACCTCGATGGTGGCTAAAGGAAATTTTGGCACACTTTGTATTTCCCTTTTTGATGGTGGTTACAAATTTTGATTCCCTATTTTCAACATGTCACTGCAAATTCAACATGTGGGGAATTTTGAAATGCAACCCAAATTCAAGCTTAAATGAAACATTTTAGAAATGTAATTTGGATTTTTGAGCCAGAAGCTTGTTTTCTCCCTTGCACTATAAAAGGGATATCATGGCTCATTTGTAGGGGTTCCATTTTTTGAAAGCTCTACAAGGCAAGAAGAAGCTCTAGGTAATTTTCTAAAGCTAGGGTGAATTATGACTATTAGTCATTAATCTAAGGTGTTTGTGTTTTGAATTGAGCTTCATGTTTATATTTTATCTGATAATTGTCTCCATTTTTGAGATGTAAAACTCTTTTGAATTCAATAATCAAAGATTACTTGGGTTTTTTTCATGGACATTTGTTGCATTTGAGTTACATTTGTTATTGCCTTTTATTATATGAGTAATGCAATTTCTTTAATGAATGTCAGTTGCATTTGTTATTTCCTATTGTTCAAGGGATAGGGATAGTGTAATTTCTCAACAAATGTAATTGGAGTGTTATTTTTCCAGGTGTATTTATAAGAATGGTTACCAAATAAAGCTTCAGTGATCTTGTTGTCGTAATCTAATAACAGTTGCAAATATCTTCAAGACATCAAGAATTTATGAAATAATTTATGCAATCTCTAATGGAGGATACAATGGATTGGTATAGGAGATTTCCATATGCAAGCATTGATTCCAAGGATTCATTCTTTTAAATCTTTAGAGAAAAATATGGAGATCAAGTTGATCCATGGTTTAGGTTGAATTACTTTAATAATATCACAAAAGGGCATAATGAGATGGCTACTGAGTTTAATGTAAGGTTCCAGAAGGCAATGTACAAATTTCCTGCATTCTTGAGGCCCAATGAAAGAGCATGTCTAGTTGTGTACTATAATGCATATGACTCAAAATTGTGTTAACTGCTCAGGGACAAGAATCCATAGTCCCTCACGGAAGCCTACAAGATGGCGGTAAATATTGAACACAATAGAAGGGCATCTGGTAAAGTTGGACAAAGGGTTGGCCCCAAGCCTTTAAAGAACCCAAAAGCTTAGAATGATAAGGTAGTTAAAGTTGCAGTCCCTGATGAAAAAATAGATCAAATTCTTAGTTTGGTACAAAAGGCTACTAAGAATGATAAGATACAGTTTCAAAGAAATGAAAGGCCTCCGGGATTGCAGGATTATCCCTATCATACAAAATAGCATAGTGGAAATCCCATAAATAACAATTAGAAGAATTCCTAGGGTACACCAAACCCTTTACAAAAACATTCTACTAATGTTGTTGAAGATTTGCCTTGGTGTTTAGTATTCCAAATGCCCCATTCTTCACAACGATTTGTTGTGGCAATGTCACTAGAAGGATCTCAAGATGATCCAAAAGGGTCCGACCCATTTTCCAAATCAGGATGAAATGACGAATGTACTCATGACCAAATTAAACCTTGGTTGTGAAGAATACTCCTCAGATGATGAGCCAAACAAAGATGATGTTGATATTTAAAGGAAGGAGGAAATTTCTTATCACCAACAAGTATTTTTGGATGAAGAATATGAGAATGATTGTAAGGTTTATACTCTAGAGTCAAATAATTTTTCCTTGAGGAAGCCTAGAAATGAGGAAATTGAGAGGTACACAATTGCACTAGCTGCCAAGGCAAGAAATGGCATTGTTTTGAGGAATAGAACCATAAGTGGTAATCAAGGTAGCCCTAGTATCATGTTTTTCAAAGAGAATAGTGTAGTAAACAAAGGAACAAAGGCAGAAAACAAGAGGGAAGAGACAAAGCCCAAGGAAGCCAAAGAGATGAGAATTTGGGCCAAGAAAGGAAAAAAAGCGAAAACTAATGGTGAAGCTACTCATCAAGCTAAGAAGGCCACAGATGTGAAGCCCAGTGCTGAGAAAGTCCAAGGCCAAGCTGACAAGGTGATTCGTGAAGAATTCATAATCCCTGAGCTACCAAGTTATTCTCTAGTAGATATTTTTTAGGTATTATCTCAAGTCAAAGTTATTGTCCCATTCTTAGAAATGATGAGGATAGCTGAGCATAAGCATAAGACTATGGCTTTCATCAATAGTATTATGGCTAAGGGGAAAGATAAAATAATTGATCAACCTTAGTCAAGTAAGGAACAGGAGAAAACTTTTGAGGCCAAAACTATAATCAATGAAAATCCAAAAGTATACCTGCAGACCACCATTACTACCAATCCAAACCAAGTCAACCCCTTTTATCTAACCTTGATCATTGACGGTAAAATGCTCCAAAATTGTATGATAGACTCAGGAGCCTCAAATAGTGTAATGCCAGTGAAAATCATGGAAGATATGGGCTTAAAGGTTGAAAAAACATATGGAAAGTGCTATACCATGGACTCAAGGGAAGTACCTGTCATAGGGGTAATCAACAGGGTTACATATAGATTAGCAGCTCTTGCAGAGAAGGAGTTGTTTATGAGTATCACAATGGTTGATATCCCACCAACCTATGGGATGCTATTGTCCAGGCACCAGAGTGCTTCCATGGGTGGGAGTATTTAGTGCAATCTTTCATTTGCAACATTTTCAATAGATCAAAAGGATGTCGAGATTGCAACAGAACCAACGATCCGCCACATGATCGAACATACTAGCCTAAAGAGCCAACAATAATTAGCTTTGTACACACTAGCATAGACACCTTTCAAGTGGAAGAGTTGAAGTAGGAAGAAGAAGAAACTAAGCCTGCACCAATTGTTTAAGAGGTCTTGAAAACACCACAAGAAGAGGGTATGTGCAGGATCATCATGGAAAAAATAGGCCCTTAAGTGGCAAAAAAATTAGAAAAATCAGAATTAGGCAACTTGACATAAAGATTTGAATAATTTATCTATATTACTTCAAAAATATGTAAGAAAAGAATCTGTAGAAAATTGCATGTAGTTTCTAAACTGCTAGGTTTGTTAAAAAGAATGAAATCTATTTGGAGAAAATTTGAAATTTCAATGCAATAGTACTTAAATTTCAAGGAAAAAATAAGAAGTAGGTGTTTTTCTGACCACCCTAACCACAATAAAATGATAATATTTTTTTTATAATATTTTAGATATAAGTATATGACTCATGTCCCTATGTGATGCATATTTTTTTGTAATTTTTTTCCAACTAAATAATTAATTATCAATTTTTTTTTACAACTTTTAAAAAATATTAAAAACTTGTATGTCTGACCACCTTAACTTGGTCAAAACTTAATGAAATTCAATTTTTATTTTTTTAATCCTATAGTATGTGAAGCATAGAATGTGACACATGTTTTCAATTCAAAAAATGTGATCTACCGTTTGAAATTTGTAGATGTTTTTCAATTAGTCTATCAATCAGGACTTTAGTCATAATTTGAATAGAAAATGAATAATAATTACTTATTAATTTCAAATTAAAGCATATTTTATATTGGTGGAAAGCTGGGAATATCCTTTGAAAACCCTTTTCGTTTCATTAATTTTGGGTTAAAAAAATGTCGTCAGCCACATACCCATCATATTGCCACTTTTTGGCCTATCATGATCCTGCACATAGCCAAGATGCTTTGTGGACTATGTATTTTGATGGAACTTGTTCAAAGGAAGGCTCAAGTGCAGGGGTTATTCTTATTTCTCCCCAAGTTAATACTCTTAAGTACTCCTTCTTGCTGCAATTTTCATGTACACATAATGTTGTTGAGTACGAGGCTTTATTACTTGGTTTGAAGTTAACTTCTAAACATGGGATAAAATTTTTGAAAGTATTGAGGGATTCTGAGTTGGTAGTCTCTCAAGTTAGGTCTAGATTATTCACTAAGGACAAGAGGCTGAGAAAATATAAAATGAGGTCTGTGATACTATTGAAGCCTTTGATGCCTTCGGTATAGATTGGATAGAGAGAGGAAAAAATGTCAGAGAAGATTTATCAGCTAATATTGTTGTCAGGTTGGATGATGTCTTTTTTTATGGTGTCTCACAAATAAAAGTTTCGACTCGTCCTATAGTACCTGACAATATTTTCAACTAGAATTTTTTTGACGATGACAATGACATTTTAAATTTCTTGCATTGCATTGACCAGTATGAGAATCAAGAGATTGAATTTAGCTCATATGTGGTGGACGTTGATGGAAAAGAGATATTGTTTGGAAACGAGATAATTCAATTGAAAATAAATAAGATTCCCAAGGGACTAGTTGCACTAGAAAGGGGACCTTTGATGGCCAAGATAAATCAAATGCCAAGCAAGAAGCTACACCTAAAGAAGACCTAGATGTGATAAATCTAGGAATATAAAATTCTCCTAAAAAGGTGTATATAGGTAAAAAGATGAAACACCATGTCAGGAATATGTTAATTGCTCTATTGAGGAAGTATAGGCATGTGTTCGCATGGTCATATGATGATTTAAAGGCATACATGGAGGACTTGTTTCAACATGAAATCCCTCTTAAAGCTGATGCAAAGCCTTTTAGGAAAAAGAAGAGGCCAATTAATCCTACCTTGTAGCCAAAGATGCAAGAGGAGCAAGTACAAAGTTGAGAGATGATGGTATCATCAAACCCATTAGACATTCATCATGGGTGTCAAACTTGGTTCTTGTCAAAAAGAAAAATGTTGATTGTTGGATGTTGTGGTTGTGTTGATAATATGTAGTTTTCATTTATGTCAACACTATTAGCATTAAAGTACATTTGAAGTTGTATATGTCGAGGATATTGATAAAATTATAATGGAATGAGTTGCAGGTTGTCAGTGGTGAAGTAAAGTTTTGTCTATTGATGATTTTTGTACATTGATGATCCGAGGTTATGGACTAAAGGGTTTATTTTTGAGTATGTCCAATTTATCCACGTTGAGTTTCAAAGATCTGCATAAAGATTTGATTGAGTTATGAAGATTTTCATTCTCACAGTTTTTCTATCACTTCAGTTGGTGTTCTTGATTGAAGATTATGTGATTTCAGTCAATTTAGTTTTTTTGGATGCTTCTCTAGTGATTCATGATGTTTGTGGATGTTTCTAGTTAGTGCTCTATCTTTGTTGCATGTTCGTGTTGATCGTTATGCTTGTGATCCAAGATTTTCTCTATTATGTTCATGTTTTTCATGTTCTTGGCCAACATGGTGTTGAAGCGGGTTGTGGATCTTTGAGGAGTAATTAATTTAAGTTTTTCCATGTTGGAGATGTTGTTTTGGGTCCTCACTAATTTTTGGCCAACCTTGGTTGATTCGCATTGAAAATTATCTATTGATTTGGGCCGACTGTTTGTAATTATTTTGTTATTTCTTTGTGGCCAACTTGTAGCGATAAAATTTCTTGTTGTAGATATATAAGAGTGATTTTTTATTCGAATTGTCTGGAGAGTATGCAAAGTGTATGATTCATATTTGCAACTAATATTTAGATCATTCCAAGGTAGACCAAAGTGTGAAGAAGAGTGAATAAGTGTTCATGTGCTTAATCGGAACTGTAATCAAGCATTAGCAGATCTTGCTATTTTCTCAGTTCAAATCTAGATGGTTTTAATCTGAATCTTTCTATAAGATAGTGTGTCTTCTTTTGTATTTGAGTAGTGAGCTCTAGGAAGTGTGTCTGAATGCATGTGCATTCCCCATTTATTCTTCTTATACTTTTAACAGGGTATAATCTTGTGGACTGACCTCCACCATGGTTTTTCCCCTAACAGGGTTTCCACGTAAAAATATTGGTGTTATGTGTGTTTTTGATGTGTTTTTGTTTCATGCTTTCATTGATATTGATCATATATGAGAATAAGGATTAATAATTTTAATAAGTTTGGATTTGGTGACAACCTTTTCACCCGCCCTCTTAGTTGTATTCCCTTGTGTTGCCAACAACTGGTATCAAAGCTTTTGGTTCCTTGGAAGAATTTTAATAGCTTGAGGTGATCTGGGATGGCAACATACAAGAAGGATAGTGCAAGATTTGATGGAAAAAAATATTCTATATGGAAGACTCAAATGGAGTACCATCTTAGATGCATTGGTGAACCCTACTGGAGCATTACATGTAATAGGTATGTTATACCTCCGAATGGTCCTACTACTTCTACTAAGATTAGAGATGTTGAGTATAATATCAGGGCTAAGGAAGCATTGTTGAGCACCTTGATTGATTCTAATATGACTAATGTTATGGATCTGAAAACTGCTTATGAGATTTGGAAAAAAGTTAGAAACTTTGTTTGCAGGTGATGCTAATGTGAAGATTGCTAAGTTGCAGAGTCTAAAAGGGAAATATAAAATGTTGAGAATGGGTTATGATGAAAATGTTACTACTTTCATGCAAAGAGTGAATGAACTTGTGTGTGGTATCAGATGTGTTGGTGGTCATTTGGATGAATCAAATATTGTTGCTAAAGTGCTTAGATATTTGTCTGTTGCTTACAAAGTCAAAGCTACAACTATTGAAGAGCTTTGGACTATGACTAATGTTACTCGAGATATGTTGATTGGTAAGCTTACTTCTTTTGAGTTAAGTGAATTTGGTCATGCACTTCCTAAACTTGAATATGAATTTAAGGCTACTACATCTAGAAGAGATAAACAAAGATATGATCTGGGAGAGAGTTCCTCTAGAAATACATTCAAGTATGAAGAATAAATGAGACGGCTTGAAGAATAAGAAAGAGAACTAAATGAGCTTGAAGCATTGATTGTAAAAAGAGAAGCTAGAGGTGAAGGTAAGTATAAAGGAAAGTTTCCTATTAAATGTTTTTCTTGCAATAAGATAGGTCATTTTGCATCAAGGTGTCCAGAAAGAGTTTCTAAACCAAGACATAACAAGCCTAAATTTAAAAATAAGTCTTACTATGTTGCTGATGAAGGTGTGACAAATGATGAATCCGATAAAGGTGAAGATGATTGGGTATTTATTGCTATCAAGGAAAATGATCCTATGTCTATTGAATTTGTTGGTTGTACAAATGTGGAGAAATCCCTTGATGCTAGAGTAGAAGAGAAATATGAATGGGTAATTGATAGTGGATGTTCACATCACATGATAGGAGACAAAAGTAATTTTGTGAGCTTGGAAAATTATGATGGTGTTGTTGTCAGATTTGGTGATAACACAACTGGTGTGATCCATGGAAGAGGTTGCATTTCTCTTGATGGTAAGAATAATGTTGATGATGTCTTATATGGGGAAGGTCTAAAGCATAATCTTTTAAGTGTCAGACAGATGGTTGATATGGGGTACAATCTTCAGTTCATGGATGGAAAATGCAGAATATTGGGATGTTCTAGAAATGTGATTGCATTAGGTATAAAAATAAGAGGTAATATCTTTCATCTAAATGTTGCTAGTAAAAGTTGTTTGATTGCTCAAGTTGATGAGAGTTGGTTGTGGCGTAGGAGAATGTGTCATGTTAACTTTGATAATATTGCCAAGACAAGTTCTACTAAAGTTGTGAGAGATCTACCTAATGTGGTAGAACCTACTAATGCCATATGCAAAGAATGTCAGTTGGGAAAGTAATCTAAAATTTCATTTCAGGGAAAACAACATAATTGAAATGGATTGTTGGATCTTGTGCATAATAAATTGTGTGGCCCCTCTAGATTCAAAAGTTTACAAGGTTACAGGTATTTCATGTTGCGTATTGATGATTATTTAAGAATGATGTGGAATACTTTCTTAAGGGAGAAATTTGAAGATCTTGAAAATTTCAATATCTTTAAAGCTATGGTTGAGATAGAGACTAGTTTGAAGATTAAATGTCTAAGATCAAATAGAGGTGGTGAATTCACATCCAGTGAGTTTAGTTCTTTTTGTGAATTGCATGGAATAAAGAGACAAT